>JAQGAO010004580.1:0-14926 GCA_034697705.1 Ommatoiulus sabulosus
GACTGAGAGCAGGGACAGCATTTTGCTTTTATTTCGGAAAATTTCCCTGACCACTCACAAATTTCCCTGACATTTCCCTGACTTCCCTGACCACGATTTTTTCCCCTGACTTTTCCCTGACCTGTGGCCACCCTGGGATACAGTCGAGCGTCGTTAAGACGAATCTCAAAGGACGCCGAAATCTATTCGATTAAAGTTTAAACCATTGGCATGTACAGTAGTTTGTATTGCCAGAAATCAGACAAAACATGATTTCAGCAGCATGAACAAAATTGTCATCGAAATTTGGATGAAATCCTACCCCACGCATATGAATGGGCTCAAGCTTTGTAACGGGGAAGTCCTTGTTATAACTTGCATGTACAGTACATTTTTTTTTCATATTGTACAGTATAAAGTTCGTCTTAACGTAACAGAGCGAATGCTCGGGAACTCGGCAATTCATTCGCTGTATCCGAAAATGTGCAATATCCAAAATCGAAATTCGTCTCAAACGAAGAGATTAATTTTCGTCCATACCCTAGGACGGGGACTAGAAATGAGTTCTTACTATCAGAAATTCGTATAAAACGAGTTCTTCTTAATGAGGCCTTGAAGAATTTTTAAAGGCATTCTCTCTGTAAATCTCCAACAGTATACAGTGGCTCAACGTGAAAATGATACACCTCATAATTATCTCAATTTTAATACGAAATAATTTTTGGAATTGACTGATATTGTTGTATGTATTTACTAACATATGCATAAATAAATAACAATGATTAATTCATAAAATTGATGAAAGGAAAAAAAAATATTTAGAAAAACAAATGACAAACTGAAAATAATACAGCAAATGAATGCCAAAGTGAAAATGATACAGTCTTCTTCTGATCTTTTCTAACAAAAACAGTCATGATTTCTTTGCAAATTAGCATCTGCCTGGCAATACTTTATAACTTCTGACTTCCTGCAAATGATTTGGATAGAATTCCACAGATTTTTTGGTATAATCAAGGCTAATTTTGTCCCATTCCTCTTGAAGCACTTTTTTCAACTCATCTTGGTTAGAAATTAAGTGTTTTTTAATCTACATCTCCAATTTGGCCCAAAGTTTTTCTCTTACATTGAGGTCTGGTGACTGAGGTGGTGTTTCAAGGGTTTTTGGGCAATTGTAAAGGCCCCACTCCTTGACAATATGGGCTGTATGCTTCGGATCATTGTCTTGATAAAGCAGAAACTTGTCTTTAATGTTTAGTTTCTCTGCACTTGCCATCAAATTCTGGCATAATATGTCAAGGTTGGCGTATTGTTTCATTGTACCGCCAATGAAGTGCAGATTGCCCGTTCCAGCAGCTGACATACAGCCCCATACCATCACTCGACCACCACCTCAAAATTTCAGTTTGCCGAAGATTTCGTTTTTCCAGTTCCTCGCCAGGTTTTCTCCATTATACCTAACAATGACCATCAGATCCAAATATATTAAATTTCCTTTCATCAGTAAATAACAAATTATTCCAAAAGTCTGGATTTTATTGTCACTTCTTGTATTTTTGTTGCTGAAGAATGGCTTTTTCCTTGCCACGCTCCCATTAGTCATTCTTCCAGCGAATAGTGTGCAGTCTCTGAACTAACACTTTTATGCAGATGTTTTTCAACCTCAACAGCAAACTTCGGAGTGCCAAACCGGGGTTTTTTCTTCACTTGTCGGAGAATCCACCTCTCATCAACATCAGAAAGTATTTTTTTGGAACTTTTACTGATGATTCTATTGTCATTTTTGTACCTCTCTATATCATGCTGAATGATTGAATGACTTATTTGCACTACTTCAGCTATCTGCTGTATAGTTTTTTCATTATGATGTACTAGTATCAGCTCACGTTCTTTTAAAAGTTGTATGGGCTCCCATTTAAAAATTATTCAAAAGTTTTCACAAAAAATCATCACAAGAGAATGAATTAATAGACAAGCTTATTTATAATTGTATCAAAATGTCAAATATACCAAAACATTCTCGCAATGTAATGACATGTGGACTGTGTCATTTTCACTTTGGCATTTATTTGCTGTATCATTTTCTGTTTGCAATTGACTTTCCTAAATAATTTTTTTTCCCTTTCATCAATTTTATCAATTAATGATTGTTATTTATTTATGCATATGTTAGTAAATACATACTACAATATCAGTCAATTCCAAAAATGTTTTCTTATTCAAATTGAGATAATTAGCTATGCACATAGCTGTCTAACATAGGTGTATCATTTTTACGTTGAGCCACTGTATGTTCGAAGACTGTAAATATTTTTTATACATGTACAGTAAGTCATAAATAATGTAAATTGAACGAATTAACTGGTGAGGTTCGATTAATTTGCGCACGTTCTTTCACATGCTGTATATTCTATGATTTTATTATGGGAATTTTCTTCTTTTAATTTGGCTATTCAATAAATAATTCTACATTAGTGAAAATAATTTCACGTGAATTGTAAAAAAAGTGCACATAAAATGTTAAACAGTGCCGATTAGAAGTATATACTTTGTCCTTATTTAAAGTTTATTGAAATTATTTACGTAAAATAAATTAGTCCACATTGATCCAAGGATTGGAATGTATAGTCCAGTCTTCACATTCTGGTTCTTCCAATAGTCAAAATGCCAAGTAAAATATCTGAAATTATCATAAAGTTGGATCTAATCAAGACAGCGCAACAGAAAGTGCAATCGATTCTAAATACAATGTCAGTGATTGGAGTTTCATACTATCTGGACAATTGGGCAACTAAAATATTGCCAAAAAAATGTTACCTTTATCAAAAACGTTCATTCGTCGCTGTAAATATATGTAGAAAATTGCTTCTTGATAGCAATAACATCAAACATACAAATGTCTGAGGGCATTAGTTCTTACCTCAAAACATTCGTTGGGTAATTAAGAGTACAATTCAATCATTGTAAAAATACGAGCGACGAAAGAGGGGTCCAAACATTACTGTTAGATTGATAATCATCTTTACTTCAAATGGTCGGAGAATATAATTAATTAGACTACTTTCAACTAGAAATAATTCCGATATTTCGTTAAACAAACTTATCACACTTATGACTATTTTACTCTTAGTCCAAGAAAACTAGATAGTGTTAGAGCCTACGTGTGGTAAGTTCTAAAAGACCATATACATGTACTGTATATAGGAAAAGCGTAAAATCTTTTACAAATAGCCTATCTTAGAGAATCCCATAATGGAAAAAGTTATTTTATATAACAGTTGCGAATTGTCAATTTTACTCTGAGAATAACCTGCTTCATGAAGCACTTTCCAATGTTACTTCCAATTAAACGCCAATTTTAAACCCTCTTTATTGAGATGACAATTAAACATGATAACATATCGCGTGCAATCTGTTCATTTTATATAAAGTTCAAGGTCAAACCTACACTCTGCCAACAGAGTATGCCGCCAACTCATATTTGTCATCACGGGGAATAATTGTATTTTGCAATATCTTGTACATGTACTGTAGATACAAATGCACATAACAAAATAATAATTATTTAGTGATAAGTTTATCTCATCTGAAAACGATATAATTTGAACTTTATACGGTACATCCATGTACAGTATAATAACAAGTAGACGAGCCAGGAATAAACCGCAACACTGTGACCACAACCAGTTTATTTTTCGAAAGTTGCTTTTAAAAAGAACAAAAACTGTATTAACTTTATGATTAAGAAAACGCGGTGCTCTAAGGGCAAATCAGTATCGTATTTACACAATTCTAGTTTGTGTTGGCCAAATTCAATAAATAATGGTCAGATTCAATACATATGCAGTAATTAATTTTGGTTGTTGATATTCCTGGCTCGCCAATGTTTGAGATAATACTGTATTCATCCAAACACTTGAGAATGGAAATTATCAAGTTTATAATGACAAACATTTTTCAGTCGTACAGTATTTCACAGTGAGTATATTGTGAATACTTTATTTTTAAAAAATTATTGTTAAGCCAACGGAAAAACTTCTATGTGGACCATATTGCATTAATCCCCCCTAAAAAACAGCAAATGTCGTCCCTGCGTAGTACGCTAGTAATCGCAAAAATACGTCTTTTTTCGTCGATTTTTGCATGTTAGTTTATCAAAATAAAGATACGATTAACTTTTACAGTACGTCGATCTTAATTTCAACCGTTCTTAAAATTTCTTGGAAATCAGTCTGTTTTTATGAAAAATTGGACGTCATCAGGAGGAGATTCATTCGAAATCAACGTTCAGGCAAAATATTACCGGTAATCAGCTAAAAAGCTTTATGAAGTTCACTTATGCGAAATTGACACGCGAACTTATTTTAAAAAATTCTTTCAAATTTTTCGCTGTTTTTAAACCACAGTATGTTTAAACCAATTTACGCATGCCTTAATCTTTGTCTGAGGATCCTAACAAATCCTATATCTAATAAATTAATAGATATACAAAACAAAAGTTGTATTTTCAAAAAATTGTTTTTCAAGCACGGACATTCAAGTAAAATTAACATATCCTACAATTAAAGGAAATTTAACATGAAAAAGATATAACACTATTAGTGGAAACCTACATTATTTATCACTCTGAATAGTGTTCAAAACTTTTCGCAAAGCAATGTTATTAAAACTTTGCAGAATTAAAAGACTCAAGAAATATAAAAAAAAAATTTCACTCACACATATGTAGCTGTAATTATAATAAGTAAGACTGCCAGCCAATCAGGCATCGAAAATACCCCGAGCACATTCATGATAATAGTTCAGGACTCTTTGATGGCTTTCTCACATTTGATAGCTTGCTCAATGCCTCGAACATCCGAAGGTTGGTGTGTCCCTGAAAATAAACAAGTGGCGCGCGCATCACTGCAAGCCACAGCCCATGCATGTTCATTCCCATGTTGAGAAAAACTCAGCACAGTTTACTTATCAAGATTGTGATATAAAATGTTTACTGTATACAATGTTCACTTTTCGATAATATTTAATCTAACATTTTTCCCTTGGGTTTAAACTTACTCATTTCTTCCATCCAAAATTAAGTTATTTGGTTTATTTCATGGCGATTGTATTTAAATAAATTAGCTTTTCGTCTGAGTTTTAATGTAAATAATTTAAACGAATGGAGAATTGCATGTCTTCAAGTTCCATTTAACTTTTCATTGTTTAATTATTTACTTTGTGGAAAAAACTGGGATTAAAAATAAAACTTGTCAACGAGAGAAGTGTTGGGGAAAATTGTTCGCATGGGTATGATACTGATACAAGTTTTCTTTCTAAATCTGTGTGATTGTATGTATAGCCAAGGGAAATCTACAGTGTATGTGCATGCAATGATTGGCAAGACAATCAAAATAATTAATCGGTAACTATAATAATATGTGCTAATTTATTCCATTTCTGGTTACAGCTGCCAAGTGTATCATTCTTGTTTCCAGATATACTGTAAGTCAGGAAAAATACAAGTAATAGAGGGTCCGTCACTTTAAAAAAAAAATAATTTGTAACGTAAGAGTTTGGCATCATATACAGTACAGTACACGTTTATTCATTTACTGGATCATATGAGTGATGCAAAAAAGAATTTTAGATTTCCTCCATTGTCATGTTAACCTTATCAACCATGGAAAAGTCGCTTTTTAGTTGGAACAATATACAGTAACCTTGAACAAAATTGCTTCGTACGAATGTGAATTTTCCACAATTAGTGTACTCTAGTAAAATATGAGAAACCTTGTATAATAAAGTTATAGATATACTTGTACATGTAATACTGTATAGAGTATGTCACCATGCAAAAAATACCATTTTTAAGTACATTTGAACAACAAGATAACAACTACTGTTAAGGTATCCCAAAGATATTGAGGTAGTAGTATCCAGTTACTGCAATATTATATAGTATATGCAATTGCAGATTTTTTTACGTGCACAGGATGGCATCTGCGATGACACCTATGCAGCTTACATGTATATGAAGTAATGAATGTAATGATAAAGTGTGTAATGCTAGGCGTGCAAAACAAAATGGCGTCATCATGAGGATTTTGTACGAATTTGAAAAATGTGATACTCTCAGTATACTAATACATTTGAATAAAACTTGTAAAAATTAATATAAATGGTCTAAAACTACGAAAATCCATTACATGAAGACATTTGTCTAAAATATTCTTGATGAAACAGTTCGTCAATCACTAGTAAATTTCGTTCGTTTTTCTACTTTGAGATGGAAACCATCTGTGGGTAGCAACAACGGAATTCCAGGCCGAAACTTCATTGGAATCTGTGAGAATTAGTTTCATGTTAGTTGTGACGGTGGCGTGACATTTCACTCAATTTTAATTAAGAAAAAGAGGAAAGCCTACTTGAGTTCTGCTTGATGGTGATGCCCGAAATTCGCTGAAGAATTTAGCAATTGCCATTTTGGTTTCCATTAAAGCGAATCTCATTCCAATACAATTCCTTGGGCCAGCCCCGAAAGGCATGTAAGTGGCAGGATCGCGTTTGGCTTTATTTTCAGGAGTAAATCTAAAAAAATCATTTAAAAATATGGTCACCAACTTCGAGTATGGGTGCGAAAAATGTGGAAAATTTCTCTAATTAATGTAAGCAACATTATTCATGAAGAATAAGAGGTTAATTAGGTTATTTAATTTGAATAGCATATCGTGTGGTTAATGTAATTTATGTATAAATGTTATTTTAAAGAATAAATCACTCAAATTTGGTTGAATAACGAACCCAATACATGTACGTAAACAAACATCATAAATACAGTGCGTATACAGTATACACGAACATAGTAATAATTGCATAGGTGAAAGAATAAATCTTAATGTGGTTAGAATAGTTAAAACGTGCTAAAGTAATAAATAGCCAACTTATTATAGAAAGGGAATAGAAAGATACCTTTCGGGATCGAACTTCTCGGGATTCGGGTAATATTCTTCTGAATGATGGATGCCCCACACAGGAATTCCTACTATCATTCCTTCCTTCAAGTTAACACCCCCTATTTTGTAGTTTTTGCTGCAACGACGTTCCAAGCGAGTACCTGGAGGAAAAAAACGTAGGCTCTCCGAAACGACCATATCCAAATAGCGCATTCCCATTACCGCTTCATGAGTCAATTTCCCCTGTTTAAATTTAAAAAAAGTTAACATTGTGATTTGGTGCATCTCCGGCCATCAACAACTATCGCATACATACGTGTTTAGCTAAAGTTTCATCGATTTCTTGGATAAGTTTATCCTGGCAATCAGGATTCGTAGCTAATGAGTAAGCTACCAAGCTGATGGTGTTTGCGGTTGTGTCAAATCCGGCAATGAGAAACAATATTGAATGGGCAACCACCGCCTCTTCGTTAATTGCTGATGATGTGATAAAATCATCGTAAGCAATTTAAAACATGATATCAATTCAAGCTCCATTTGAAATGAGTCCTTATCACAGTACTTACCAAAACCTAACATTGACTTAGTGAGCTCAGAGTTTAGTGAGGTTACATTATTTTTACTTCCTTTATTTTCACCATTTATCTTCAACGACATCTGTTTCTGTTCGTTTTCTCCTTGAGCTTCCAACAAAAGTTGCAAAAAATCGTTCCGAATCTGAAATTAGAAGTCAAACTATATTTTTAAATTTTGTAAAATACAAATAGTTTTTTAAAACCGTTAAAGATACGCATTTTATTGGAATTATTATCTAATGAAAACTCCTTAGGTATAAATATGAAATTTTAATACAAAACTATATATTGCTGTACTTACACGATTTTCCTCTTTCCTCATACCAACAACTTGACGAACCACATTTTCGAAATATGTCAAACATTTTTCGGGAAAAATGGATATGTCCAACTTCTCGATTAATTTTGGCACGAGAGCTACACGAAACCAACAATAGTTCAGCATTGCACAGCAATAAAATCATTGTCATTTTTATGAGCATGAAAAAAAGGACTAAAACTCTTAATACTCGAGGCTATGCCAATAAGTACGAAACTTCTGTCAAAAAGCATTTTAGCATGGAGAACAAATGGGTCCTGAGGGTTCTCAGAATTAATTTTGTAACCAAAACAACAAGTGGCAATAACGTCCATGCTGTAGAGACCGAATATCCTGAGAAATAAATATCACAATTAATTAAAATTTACAAGATATTTTTTAACACCAATAAAAGCGAATGAGCCACTCGTGTTATAAGTGATAAATTTGTTTGATTATTCACAGCTGCAAATATATGACGGCACAAAAAATGCGTGAACATTGAAATGATTAACAATCGTTACATTTTTCAAAAATAATTTACCAATTTATGTACTGTTAATACGCTCGTATTATAAAAAATACGATCAACAAGAAATAGAAAATCGGAGTTATAATATCTATAACTGAAGATCAAACAGGCGCAATAAACTTTCATCTACAAAGTGCAATATTTGTAACGTACACCAAGAACTTACTTTTTCAAATCCATGTCATGTGGCTCGTCCTTGATGGCATTTTGGAAATTTTTTACCATTTGGTCACCGCAATCTTCCATTAAATTTCCCATCTTAATGGAAATGCTTTCGGTATAAAAAGTCGAGCGTTTTCGTTCAGAATACCATTATCGGTAAATTTAGTTTTACCTGTCGTAGTTTTCCAGAAGTAAAAGTGGGTGATAAAACTGATCTGTGAAACTTCCATTCTTCTCCACCTTCCATAGTGCTTAAAAAGAGACGAGTAATCTTGCTTTTACCACCAAGAGGAAATGGCTGAAAAGATGTTAATCCTTCAAGCATTCGCAAATTATGCCATTTAATGGCGTTTTCATCGGTAGGAAATTAATTTTATGTAGTTACCCTTCTATCTGGGAAATTGTGAAAATCTTTGATAGTTATTTGTTTAATTAAATCCAAATCAGCCACCATTAAAGATGGATTTCGAATATCATAGTTTCTGAAAAGAAAATAGCCGATGCAGGATTACATGCACGTAAGTAGTGTATACAATACTTAGTTACTAGTATAAGATTTGTACTTCTTGACAGTCAAGGTGCCTTAATCTTACCCCCACAGTTTTCCAAAGGTTTTGTAGTTTTTCGTGTCTGCTTCGTGTACGGTCTATAATTATATTTTTTTTAATAATGATTAAAAACAAATGCGTAATTTGGTTGAATCTTGCTGTACACATGATTCTAGGCCAATGTAAAATGCAGTCATGTCTTGGTTCAAAACGATAATGACACGTTCGATTGATGGAATTTTGAAACAAATGTATATAGAAACTTTTGAGAACAGTTTCTGAATATTTCATAAGCATGAACGATTCAGACACTTTTTATTATAGGGGTACTCGCGGACAGAATTCTTTATGGATAGTACTTCGACAGTCGTGAAGTCACGTGTACAAAATCGAAACGCTAATTGGTTTAAAATTATTTTCATTCAAGATTAACGACGTTTTACAGTAAAACTAATTAATGCATCCTTTTTGCACACTATAACTTCAGGGCCGCAAAAGTAAGATTTGCAAAGCTTTTCTAAATAACCCTGAATATAGCTGCATGACATCCTGCAATGCGTACACTTTCGAGAGTAGGCCAGAAGTATGAGCAAATTTAAGTATTTTTAAGTTATACGGTAAATAATTTAAATACAACGATGAATGCAAAGACGACGTTCGATTAATTTCCGCGCTTTCTTTCGCATTTTATTTTAAAAGCTAATGTCATGGTGAAATTAATTAATACATTTTAATTTCATTATTCACTAAAATACTTCTACATGCACATCAGGAAAAGGTTTTTTCGCGTGCATATGATTTATATCAGAATGGACTGTTGACATGTTAAATAGTGCATATGCTTAGTCACTAATTAAGGCTCATTGAAATTATTTACGTAAAATAAGTTAGTCCACATTGATCCAAGGATTGGAATGTATAGTCCAGTCTTCACATTCTGGTTCTTCCAATAGTCAAAATGCCAAGTAAAATATCTGAAATTAAAAGCGTATAGATAAAGCTGTGTTTAATCAAGGCAACATGATAGACAGAGGGTATACTGATCAAACATCTCCCTTATTGACAATAAATTTACACTAGATAGAATGACCTTAAGAGGCTTGCTATAGTAGGGCATTAATCGGTATTGACGGTTGAACCCCTCCCATTGATTACTTGTTCCTACGCCACTGACGAGAGATTATTTTAGATCATTTTAAATTCGGGACCAGAATTTCATTCTATGATTCTGTGACAATTATGTGAAAGTTGGTTTAATAAATTCACTCAAATGAGTCTTAAATGACGCAAAGTAATCGCTGATTTTAAACTAATTAACTTTTGCACGCGAGGTTTCATGGCTGCCAAAGTGCAATTCTTAAAGCTTCAGTCTGAGTAGCGAGTATCCATAATATAAAACGTACACTTGTAGGAAAACAGTTATTGTAAAATAGATTACGTCTACATTGTTCTCATAGATTACTTACATCAGCAAATACAGTAGGCAAAAAAAGTATGAAAACAGTATGAAAGTTGCTGTTTTCGGGAAAAATAAATGGTGGAGATCTATTTCAAAGTAAATTTATAATAACACTTACAGTACCGGTACGTGAATTATGTAAGAACAACCAGAACTTTTTTTAAATAAATATGTTTAAGTTTGAATTACATGTATTAAAAACGAAAGTTCCATGGTAAAAAAAAGTATGGAAACACCCTCCTATGCTGGTCGTTAGGTTATTAGATTTGCCTTGAAAAATCCAAAAACATCTTTATAAATGTTTGGCAAACACATTGCGTCAGCATCCGGGAAGGTTCGGACACAATAAATTATCAAAAGTATTCTAAACTTTCAAAATATCCTCCATACACTTCAGCATGGGGGTGCAGTGGTATGGGTTTGGGGCTGTATGAAATACAGAAGGGATGGAAATTTGGAATAAGTATGATAGTTTGTAGTGTTCCAGCCTTCCTCGATGCTGACACAATGTGTTTGCCAATCATTTAGTAAGATCTTCTTGGATTTTTCAAGGCAAATTTAACAACCTAACAACGAGTATAGTAGGTGTTTCCATACTTTTTTTGCCATGGAATTTTCGGTTTTTTTTAAATTCAAAATTAACTTATTTATTTTTCAAAATTCTGGTTGTTGTTACATAATCCATTTACTTTGAAAGATCTCCACCATTTATTATTCCCTAAAACAGCAATTTCCATACTGCTTCCATACTATTTTTCCTATGTCATTCAAACATTTCGTTACAAAAGTAATACATTTTTATCTATAGGCCTATGTATTTTTTACTTAGTCCCCAACCTCTGGAATATGAAGAAAAAACGAAAATTATAGACAGTGTTATAGTAAACCAATGATTTTATTTTTACTATTGATAGGCTATACATGTACGAGCCCATGTAGCTTCGTAGTTGCAATGTGAAAGTTCTGAAAGTACGTGCATGAATTGCAGAATTTGCAGCACATACATAACTATCGAAATCTCATATTTACGAAACAATTACGAATGAGACAACAGTATCTTTGTCAACTTTACTCTGAGAATAACCTGCTTCGTCAAGTGATTTCGAATGTTAATTCCATTAAAAAGCCTGTTTTATCATCCACTTGGTAGATTGATGTCAATTAAGCACGATGACACTGTAAATTATATAAAAATTTCAAGGTCAAAACAAACTGCCAACTCAAGTGGATATGAACGCCAAAACGTGTATATGGCAGTTGGTCGACATAAGCAATTATTTATTGCGGGGATTCTTTTGGATATGTACGTTAGGTCAGTTTTCAAAAAAAATTTTTGCAATGTCATGTTCATGTAAACGACAAAAGTTCATAAAAAAACTGATAAATACTTCGTGATGAAATAAGCTTATCGGATCTGAAAACAACGAGAATGGCACCGTCTGTCTTGTCAACATACATAATGTACATTTATGCTGTATTCACAATGAAGCAACTGAAGACATAAACGGTCGTTGACGCCATCTTGAAAACATCACCGTTTTCTCGCGTGTATTATTTAATGGTTCGGACTGACTTTTTCGGTTATCATTTTATGTTTCTATAGATCATACGATGAATGCGATTTATTACGACAAAGTAGAGCTCTCGAACATTCCGTTTTTTGACAGCCAAAAAGTAGCAATTACGTAGAAATGACGTATGGCATTTTTAGCCAATTTGATCTGGGCATGAGTGACGTCGACCGTTTTTGTCATCAATAAAAATAAAAGAAAATTTCATTAAGGAGGATATTTTAACGCTTTGAACTTTATAAATTAATCGTAATAACAAGGAATAACTTCAAATAAGTTTATTTTTTGATTTTTCTTTTGGAAATTCAAAAGGACTGTATCATGATTGTAATTAAGAAAATGGAGCTTTATGGACAATCTACAGCACTGATCTACAGTGTAGATGTATTGTCAGATTCAATTAAATGTTGTGCTTACAAAATTCAAACAAACTATTTTGGCTGATTTAAATTGCCGTCCGCCTTTTAAGTTAAACATACTGTATTTTAGTACACCATACAGCGCAAATACAGTACAAAATAGGGTTACTCAGAAGTTTCTCGAATCTTACTTTGACAGTTGTAAAGTCACGTGAGCAAATTCACTCTAGGTTATTGCTGTTTTTAATACGTTTAGTACGTTTCGTAATATTGTGACCAGATATTGATTTTTTAATAAAATATATTGATCCATCCTAAATTTATTCCAAAAATGTTTTTTAAACAAATAAGAACTTATCGGAAAACAGATTTGTGGGTACGGTACATCTCCCTGCATAAATCGCACGGAAAAATCAAAATCGTGCCCTGCTTGACGGTAATCGTTGGCTTTTCAAAATATTAACAACACTAAGCATGAATTTATTTCATTGCTTATTTTTATTTCAGAAATTGTACATGTATACAGTGTACTTGGGATGTGTCACGAAAATCATTGCTAAAAGTGTTAAAGCATATCAATAATTGCAAATCTGCAATGTCTTATAAAATGGCAGTTGATCGACCACAAAATCTCTACACCAAAGCATGTTTTCCAATCAATTGAAATTAATGGTTGGTGAAATTAAAGAAACTAAAATATACAACATAACGTCATTTATGGAAACTTAGACGATCATAACAGCGATTACTCAATGTAGAGCAATAAGT
Source organism: Ommatoiulus sabulosus (assembly GCA_034697705.1). Taxonomy (NCBI): domain Eukaryota; kingdom Metazoa; phylum Arthropoda; class Diplopoda; order Julida; family Julidae; genus Ommatoiulus; species Ommatoiulus sabulosus. The sequence goes on from JAQGAO010004580.1 coordinate 13,187, forward strand.
AATCAAATTGGCAGAGAAAACATTCAAAATATCGTAGTATTTAATTACTTTCTGAACTGACCACTTCAAAAAATGAATTGGATCACAATAGTGGATAAAACATTAAAAAAATTAACGTTATTAATAACTTTGCAAAATTGTTCGAGAAAAACTTTTAAAAAATACTTCACTTACACATATACAGCTGTAATGATAATAATTAAGACTGCCAGCCAATCAGGCATCGAAAATATTCCGAACACATTCATGATGATAGTTCAGGATTCTTCGATGGCTTTCAAACATTTGATAGCTTGCTCAATGCCTCGAACATCCGGGGGCTGGTTGTCCCTGAAAATAAACAAGTCACGTGCGCATCATCGCAATCAAGCTGCGACACGCGTTCATTAATAGCCATGGATGGAAAAACTCAGTACTGTTTGTTATCGATTTAAGTATTTTAAATGAATGGTTCAATTCATTTTGTGATTTTTATGAATGACTCTTTTCGGAAATTTAATCGCACGTTTTTCGGAGAAATAATCGGACATTTTTAGGACACCAGAAAATGCAAAATGACGGCGAAATACGTACTGTAGTTCTACGCAGCTGGTTCTACGTCAAAAAACTGAATAAAATTCGAATATCTTATGTATCGGTCCATTGCGTGTGTTTATTTACATCAGAAGCTAGACATCGAAAATCAACCATAACATGATTATATCAATGTTCCTATTTGCATGTCGCTAATACATTAAAATGCGCTTGGAGACTGAACATGAACTTGTCCGATTGATACATGTATATCCGACCAGACAAATGTTTTCGATAAATATTTCGCGTCACTTATCTTTCTCAAAAGTAGTTGAACTTCAACAGACGCCTTATGTACATGTACGTGTATATTTCAGCAATAATGTTATCGATAAGAGCTATTGATATTAATCCCAGGCCTGGCCAGTCCTGTTATTGAATCATGCTCAAGGAGTATGGGTATATGACAACCAATTTCGAAAGTATAGGATTAAATCGCTTGCCAACAATATATTATCAAAAAATCACACGAAAATGAAAATTTATAATCAAATAAATCTAGACAAAACTGCATCAGATAAACATTATTTAAGCTCGTTTGGGACTTTATTGGACAAGCATTCAAATACACGCAAATCAATGAGACGAAATGCAAATTCAACAACTACAGTATTTATTTTGGAAACATATCCAAAGCCTAAGAGAAGATTTGGCTACAATGCCTTCGTCAGGGGTTGTTTTCTAAAATTGCAAAGAACTGGAGTAAGTTTTACAAAAAAACTGTGTGTAAAATAGATTTTAGTATATGTGAACGATATGTACCGCCTGGGAAACCTAAAACAGTATGGAAGAAAAATCTGCCGCACGTACGTCACACATGTGTAATTTCGCTAGTTAGTGATTTCATCACACCTGTATAATTTCGTTAGTGATTTCATTACACCTGTATAAGTTAAGTTTTTCTCCTTGGTGTTTGAGGTTGTGTTATTCAGATCTGCCTACAAAGTATTCGAAAATTTATTAAGTTATGGTTGATTTGTAAAAATATTTGTTCTTTGTATTTAAAAAAAAACAACACAGCGCCATCACCACTCTGTGTAATTTTAAACTCACGGCACCTACTGCAATGTGAGGTTGTGAGTGGTATACTTTGTTAAGGGGACATTGTTTTATGTGATTTTCATTGAAAATGATTTAGTCCTTCAAGGTCATTGTGTTACTATCTTC
>JAQGAO010004581.1:0-14926 GCA_034697705.1 Ommatoiulus sabulosus
GCACCTGTAAGCGCGACGTCCCCTTCCGTGGAATAAAGTGTGTTACCCCAAAGCTTGCCTGATCCCTGTCTCACATTAAGGGTCAACTGTTCTGCCAAGAAAATAAGTACACGGAGACTGCATAGAAACATGGAAATCAAGAGAAGTCATTTTCAATAATAAAAAAATCAATGTCACGCGTTTCATAAAAATTTGAATGAACGCAAAGGTTGTGGCGCACTTCCTAGCGATATCTCCGATCGTCACCCAAATTGCGAAACAAACAATTCTAGTTTCTTGAAAAACCATTTCCGTCGGAGCCTTCATTGGAAGTAGGGTCGTTATAATTGAAAGTATCTCACAGTAAATAGGAAAGCAAACAGTATCAAGATCTTCCTGAAGCAGAATCATGCGGTTCTTACCAGATAGATTTCGACTATTAAAAAATGATGGCTCGAATGCAGTTATGTTACATTACTACCACAAAATGACCAAAGATTTGCTAATGGAAAGTAACACGTTGTCTTAAATATGTTTAACCAATCACAAATTCCCATTAGGAATAAAAAAATCATATTATGACAATGCATGGAAAACAAAGCATATTCCTGCTGGTACATCCGATATACGTCTTCTACTATCTCAGGGCCGACCTCTGAAGGGTATTTCTTTTGAAATCAGCATCGGGCGCCCCAATTCAAGGTCTATTTTCATTGCAATTGAACCTTGCAAATTTCCCAAAGCTGTTTCCATTTTACATGTATGTCGTAAATGTTTCTTCTCCTGGCACTGCCTATTTATATTTCGTTTTACAGTTTTTGCATACTTGAGAAAGTTGAGACATGCCGCAAGACGTACAGTAAGCCAAGAACTTCAAGAAAACAATGGCGTAAACATTGCCAGCAAATACTTAATATGACTATTTCAATGTCATTAGCTACTGGACAATGGAATATTCTCTTAAATGGCAGCATGTTGTTTTTTAAGGATGAAATTGGATCTATCTTTGCCTGAATTTTACCATTCAAATGAGGCATCGTTTGTTGCTCAATCGAGTGGAAAAGTTTTTGATATGAATTCATGAACTCAATTAAGACATGTATGAGCATGCCTGTGGTCATTGAAATATTGAACCAGAAACTCCATAGATGGCATAAAACTCCAATGATTAACTCCACAATTCAATTACAAAGAGTTTATGAGCTTACAGGGTCACCCCAGAAATTTCATTTTTAACTTCCCTGACTTTTTCAGGTTTTTAAACAAATTTACCTAATCGATCACAATGTCAAAATTTACATATGCCAATGTTATGCACAATTTTGCAAAATAGACACAGTAAAATATTCCATATTTTGAAAAATTGACTAATGACAATTTTGTAAACTTTTCAAAATTAATATTTTTTTTAAAAAAATTTTGCAAATTACACAAAATTGTATTCGGAAAATATAGAAAATTTGTACTCTGAAAAGGTTCAGAATTTTGCCAATTTCTCCTCGGAAACTGTTCAAAATTTTAAAAATCTGTACTCAAAAACTGTTGGAAAAAGTAGTAAATTTGTGCTGGAAAAGGTTAGAAATCTTGCAAATTTGAATTACGAAAAGTTTGAAAATTTTGCAAATTTGTCCTTGAAAACTGTGGAACATGTAAATTTGTACTCGGAAACTGTTTAAACAGTTTTCGAGTTGAACAGTTAACAGTTTCCGATTTGGCAAATTTACCCTCGGAATAGGTTAACAATTTTGTAAATTAGTCCTTGAAAAAGGTTGAGCATTTTGCAAATTTGTCTTCGGAAACTGTTGAAAATTTGGCAAATTTGTCCTCTTAAATTGGTGAAACGTTTGCAAATTTGTACTGGTAAAATTTTAAAATTTTTGCAAATTGGCCTTGAGCTAACCATGTTGAAATATTGATCCAGAAATCCCATCAATGGCATACAACTACCAGATTCATAGTACAATTACAAAGAATTGAAGAGTTTAGATTTAAACACGTGACTTAATTTTAGACGTACAGTATATTGTAATTGTAACAAAAAAAATAAAAAAATAGAGGATTTCAGCATGTTTGAACAAAACGAAATTTAACTTGTCATCTGGGCTGCAATTACACTAGGAATAGTCACGCTTATGCGCCATATTGCAGGGCCAAGTGTATGGGCATAGTATATAATTCGTCGAAATTACAGCCTATAAATAGCCCGAAATAATAATCATGTTTAATAAATTTCTAGTATTTTCCAGAGAGCTTGGAAAAATTCCCCGACCTTCAACTACTAGGATGAACTGATACTAACCAATTAAAGTGCATGTTATGTAGTATTGAGTTTTATTCATTACACACGCTCGCTGTCATTATTTGTCCAATGGAAATCTACAACAGAAAGTTACAATAAGTCATAAGACATTGCGAGTCTGCTGATTAGATTCTGGACATGTTTTTTTAAATCGATTATACGAACAAGTTGTTTAGAGTATTGCTATCTATCGTGTTCTGATACAGTTTTTACGGAGTATCGGACTTGGGGAAAGATTTTCATTTTGACAATTAAGTGCATGCACAAGCGTCCATGTAACGTTACTACAGTATATACAGTACGTTCAATTTTTGGTAAGGACCAAACATGTCCAAACATTGACCTACATGTATATGATTTTTCCACTAGGGATTGTACAGCCTAATTGAAAATTAAAGTTTAATCTTCTATCTAAATTCATGCAGATTCTAGAATGAAAATGATACAGCTCCCCTGTATCGTGACAATCGGTTTGACCTTCATAGTAAAAAGGAAGTTCCAAAGTTTTTAAAAACTTGCCAGGATATTTCCGTTGTACTTTATAGTTCACTCAACTTTTATAGTACAAGCTATATATTTGAGCACACAAGTTAGATTAGACCAAAGTGCCAAACAACATACACCACGACCGGCTGTTTTCATTGATTGGAAATTTTCAGAAACAATGAATTCATCGCTATCTATAGGAAGAAAGCAAAATATTTTGAACAAAATTGCCAAATTGCAAAATACTGTCGATGTTCATGCCCCGTTAGAATTTTGATATGCTACTATACAAACATGGATTGAAACATGTACATGCATGTATAGGCTACTGTATGATAGTTGTTCTTAATTCACATTTCCATCAATGAAATTGGATTTTTTTTGGTTCTGGAAAGGGGTCTGCATAATATCGTTTGATGGGTAACAGGGAATAGGTTGACTGGATGCATAATTCCAACTTCAAAACTACTTCTTCTCACACTGTCAAGATACGTCATTAAGCTCTTGGGGTCAGAGGATAGTCTGTTGAACTCGTAAGGGTTGTAGGAGGGGATTTACCTAACCCCACACCGATACCTCTTAATAATGCAACTAATAATGTCAATAATATTTAACAGGAACACAATTGTTAAACTCAATACCCTTTGGCGTTCGATAACGCGAAATTTGTAGCCATTCTAGAAGTTAGCACTGAATTCCTAACCAGCATAGGTTGTGGTACGTTGACTAAGAAACTGTCTGAAGCTATACGTCCACACTGGAGGAAACAGAGGAACATGTTGCTAATTGCTGCCACATGTTTCTGGAAACAAACATTTGCAAATTACACCAATTTATGTTTTTGGAAACAAATTTGTGTAAAGCTGCTTCCACAATGGAGTAAATAGGAACTTTTTGTAGCAAATTGCTGACAGCTGATTACATAAATGCTTTAAACAACTTTGTTTCCGGAAACAACTGTTAACCAATTGGCAACTGATGTTCCTCCATGTTTCCTCCACCTAAGTCCACACTGGAGGAAACAGAATGACTATGTTGCTAATTGGTTCCCAGTTGTTTCTGGAAACACAAACTTATGTAAACAATGTAACTGACAATTTATGTAAAACAATTGGCAGCAATTAGCAACATAAAGTTCCTCTGCGTTTCCTCCAGTGTTCCTCTATATGTTTCGTCCTCCTACACCCACACTGGAGGAAACATGGAATGAATTTTATGTTGTTAATTGGTTCCCAGTTCTTCCTGGAAACGAAACTATGTAAACAATGCAAATAACGATTTAAGTAAAATATTATGCAAAACAATTGGAAGCAATTAGCAACAAAACGTTCCTCTACGTTTCCTCCAGTGTGGAAACAGCTTAAGAACACATACTTATGTGCCAACAATTAGCAACAAGTTGCTCTATGTTTCCTCCAGTTGAACACGAACACACAAGGATGGATGAAATAATAGCAGATACTTTGGCTAAAAAATGAATTCCATTCTGGTTAGTATCCATCTGGATAGCTTTATTTTTTGAAAATAATTCATAATGCAAGTACTAGTTTCGTATAAACATATCTTATTATTTATGGTAAAAACATTATCAAGTGAACTCGTCAGCCTACAGTATTTAATTGACATGGAATTTCTTTTTGTAAAAGTTTTGTAAAAGGAAATTACACTAAGAAAACAGATTAATCAGTGGTCAAATCGGGAATGGTGCAAACTACTTATTGAAGTTCGGAAGAACTCGAAAAGCGAGAACATATAAAGATAACGGAAACCATAGCAGGTTTATTAATAGTCTACATGTAACTTGAAAGCAATTTTTTCCATAGGCAAGTAACTTCGCAATTTTCAATTAAGAGCATATAAGAAAGAAAACATTTTCTATTTATGTTTCTTTTTGGTTCTACATACTTATCTATTGCGGTGAACAGGTGTGTGATTATTACCTAAATCTTTGTAGGGGCAAGGTCAATCTTAATAATAACGACAATAACCATTTATAATCCCAGAATTGTTTACTTCAAATGTTTGCAATTAAACCAAGTTTTTAAAAAATTGGATTTTCAACATGACCCGTAAATTGCACAGCAACGTTTGAGATTCTTCAAACGTCACATTAACATATCAGTTTCGTGTTTTATATGAATAAAACAGAGCCAAATAATGACAAAAATATATTTGTCTTACATTTCTTAACCAAAACATATAATATGGAGTCACACAATCTTCACTTTTCGGATTTAGCTACGTCATTGGATAATGACGTACATGTTGATTAATGAAGACATGTACAACTAATAGGGATACTCGGACAGTAGCTAACGAATGCCACGTCGCAGTCGTCAAATCACGGGTGCTAAAGGAATGCATTAATTGGTTTAAAAAAACAGCGTTAACCTTGAGTGCATTTGATAAACCAATTGGCATGTTGATTTTGCACACCTGACTTAAAGACTGGAAAAAAGTGCCATTCGTAAAGCTTCTGTCTGAGCCCCTTTTTGTCTTGAAAGTTTCCCTAGAAATTTCATTTTCAATTTTCATGACTTTTTCAGGTTTTTAAGCAAATTTCCCTGACCAATGACAATATCAAAATTGACACATGCCAATTAAAGTTATATTCGCCATTTTGCAAAATCGACACAGGACAATATTCAATATTTTGACAAATTTACTAATGACAATTTTGAAAATTAACACAATTTTTTTAAAAAAAAAAATTAGCATGAACTGCATGTACTCGAAAACAGAAAAGGTGGCAAATCTTACAAATTTATATTACGAAAAGTTTAAAACTTTAGCAAATTTGTAATGTACTCGGAAAACGTGGAATTTCCAAGTTATGTCTTCGGAAAAGATCGAACATTTTGCAAATTTATCCTCGGAATAAGTTAAAAACTTTGTAAATATGTCCTCGGAAAAAGTTGAAAATTTTGCAAATTTGTACTCGGAAATTAGTGAAAATTTGGCAAATTTTTACTGGGGGAATTTTAAAACTTTTGCAAATGGGCCCTGAGTTAACCACATGGAAACATTAATTATGGATTGTCCACAACATTAATTCGTTGAATTTCCCTGACTTTTTCAAAATGAGTCATTCTTCCCTGACTGTTTCAGGTCTGGGGAACCCTGATCGGAGTAATTTCGGAGATATTTTAGTTTGGAGTGTGGTAAGCCTATCACCTAGGCCGTTGATCTCATGCCATAATCAAAAGTTTGCTTCAAAGTCAAACTTCAAAAGCAGTCTTTCTCCACAATTTCATACAACTTCTTTCTGAGCTGGTTTTCTCATGTGGTTATATTTAGTGAATTACATTACGGAGAAACTATCTTTGGACCACCTAGAATTTTAACTTCCAGCATTCTCGTGTCCTCAGATTTCCGGAATGTTACCATCCCCCACCCCAACATTCATATACATCTGTCATTCTTTCTGTACAATCTACATTGTTTTTCTAAAACCCTGTCTTTGCCTGAGGATTGCTTGGCATTCTCCAGCAAATATCAACTTTCTACGAGCATACCGATGGTTATTCGATATTTTCTTATCCTAGAGTTTTGTCTCTTGGGTCCGTTTACCCTATCCTAGTGCAGTCATATCACCAAACAACATGCATTTCCTGCAAAAGGTCGAAGAAAGGTCGAGCTCAGTCAGCATTTCGGTGAATAAACCATTTTGCAAAAAACGAATGAGTCATTTTTTCCCAAAAATAATTTCGATCTTTGTATTAAAAATGTTAAGACAGGAACAAAATTGTTGCTCAAATCTGTCACGAGTACCGAATAAAAACTACAGTATCATTTCTTGCCAAATTAAGCTTTCTGAGTTGATTGTGCAATAAATCACATGCTTGTTTATCATACAACAAGGTTCCCCCAGAAATTTCATTTTCAACTTCTCTGACTTTTCCAGGTTTCTAAACACCTTTCCCCGACAAATGACAAAGTCAAGAATTAATATTTTGCAAAATTCAATAATGACAATTTTTAAAAATGTAAACAATTAAAAATGAAGTTTTTTTAAAATTTTACAAAACGAACAACTATGAAAAGTTGACAAATTTGTATTCGGAAAATGCAGAAAATTTTGAAAATTTCTTCTCGAAAACTGTTGGAAATCGCACAAATCTGTACTCGGAAACAGTTGAAAATTTTGCAAATTTGTGCTGGAAAAATGTCGAAATTTTGCAAATTTAAATTACGAAAAGTTTGAAATTTTTGCAAATTTGTCCTCGGAAACTGTGGAAAATTTTCCCTCGGAAAAGGTTGAAATTTTTACAAATTTGTACTAGGAATATGTTAAAATTTTGCAAATTTGTACTGGGGAAATTGGAAAATTGTGCAAATGGGCTGTTAGCTAACCACGTGGAAACATTAATTTTGGATTGTTATAACATTAATACGTTTAATTTCTCTGACTTTTCTAGGTCTGGGGAACCCTGTACAAATATCGTCCAAAATTACGATTCAAAGCTCGGCGGCGCTTTTTGCACCATTGGATGCATATTTTACACATTTGCTCCAAACTGTGGCACGTGCATTTCGGAAGTTTATTTCATGAGATTATGTGCTTAAGGAAATGCTGCCAAAACCAAAAGAGGAATGTCCTGCATCAACACGTAACGCATGCACAACTGCATGGTTTGAAGACATCTTTCAAACAGAAAGATGATGAAAAATGATGCAAGATGGCAACGGTTCAAAATGCGACAACTGGGAAATTTGACTTTGAGGTGTTCAATTTCAATTTGTTGGCGTAATGGTTACGTCTGGACCGATCCATTTGGGCGGATCGATAAGAGATTTTCGGTTGATGACACGTTGATTGATCCGATTCTCCTTTCCCTTCCTCGTGCAGCACCCCCACCAACATTTATATTCCTCGTCTAGACTCCAACCATAAATATGAACTTCGAAAGGCCGTTGACCTGCTTATGTTGGGTAATAAACCCAACCAGGGTGCGAAGGTGGCAATATTTACAAAGGGTTCGTTTTTATTTAACCCATTCTTCAACACCTAACAAATGGCGCCTGTACAACAGCACCAAAGCACAAAAAAAATTCGGAGATAAAGAAATTAAATTTATGAGAGCAAGATTCGAGGAAATATGGCACATGCTCAATGAGTCTGGGCCTGGTTGTTTCATTTGTTTGACTAATACATCTTCTAATCCACAGACGTTCCAAATCGGATGATGGCCAAAGTAACGTACATCAAATCTACGTCCACATTGGAGGAAACATAGAGGAAGTTCTTGTTACTCATTGTTACCACTTGTTTCTGGAACCATATGCATGGTTCCCCCAGAAATTTCCTATTCAACTTCCCTGACTCGACTTCCAGGTTTTTAAACAAATTTCCCTGGCCAAGAAATCGACAAAAAATCGACACAGGAAAATATTCAATATTTTTGGAAAATTTAATAAGGATAAATTTTGGAAAATTTCGAACATTTAAAATAAAATTACAATGAGACAATTTTGAAAATCTGCCTTCAGAAAATGTTGAAAGTTTTACAAATTTGTGCTCGGAAAGTGTGGGAAATTTTACAAGTTTGTCCTCGGAAACAGTTAACAATTTCTGCAAATTTGTCCTCGGAAACAGTTAACAATTTCTGCAAATTTGTCCTCGGAAACTATGGAAAATTTTGTAAATTCGTCCTCGAAAACTGTTGAAAATTTCTGCAAATTTGTTCTCGGAAACGGTTGAAAATATTGGCAAATGGGCCGTGAGCTAATCACGTAGAAGCATTAATTTTTGATTGTGACAACATGAATTCGTTGAATTTCCGTGACTTTTTCAAAATATATCATTCTTCCCTGACTTCTCCAGACTTTTTAAGTTCCCTGACTTTTTCAAAATAAATCATTCTTTCCTGACTTCTCCAGACATTTTAAGTTCCCTGACTTTTCCAAGTCTGGGGGAACCCTGGTATGTTCTTACATATGTTAATGTTTAGAGAAACATAGATTTATATAATTTTCATAAGTAGGCTACATCGACGATATGTTTCTCGAGACAAGCGGCAACAATTAGCAACGATTCCTCCAGTGTGGACGCAGCTTCTATATGTACATGAAATGTATAATGGCACCAATGCATGTACACTAGCAAAAGACATGTAGAAACCGTGTCGTTACCATGAATAAGGTGGACTTCAGAGTATCAAAACGTCGATGCAATTCGATGTTACTGGTGTTTCATGTTTTATTTGATAGAAGCCATGTTGGGTACGAAGAACAATAGTACAAATTCACGTCTTCCTTTTCTGGAGGTATGTTATATTTCCGGCAAGGTCAACATGGAATCATCTCTGGTGCAGACCAAAACAAGCTAAACGAGGTCCAAAATAGCCTTTGCCAATCCTCACAGAACCGGCAAACTGCATGTTAACTGTATAGTATATGTTTAACGAAATCCTGAAACCTGCAGTAGTTGCAAGTGTGCCAATAAGAACAACATACCCATGTGGAAAGGAAATGCATTTCCGGTGCATTTGAATTGTTGAATGGCATTTTGAAATATGTGTTAATTGCCAAATGCATTTCATGATAAAAAGCTGTCTTCATCGTGTCGATTTGGTACACTGACTTCTTCCATCAACTTCGCTGACTAATTTTCCAGGTTTTTAAACAAAATTCCCTGACCAACGACACAAATTGACATATGCCAATGTTATCCACGATTTTGCAAATTGTGTTTTGCATCGATATTTTGCAAAGTTTACTAATGAAATTTTTTTAAATTTAACATAGGATTAAACAAATTTAACAATTTGTATTCGAAAAATGTTGACCATTTTGCCAATTTCCTCTCAGAACAATGTTCAGTACAACAAATTTGTACTGAACATTTTTTTAAAACGTTTTCAAATGGGCCCTGGGCTACAATGTATAACCACGTGGAAACATTAATTTTGGATTGTGGCAGCATTAATATAATGAATTTCCCTAATTTTTTCAAATAAGTAATTCTTCCCTGACTTTTCCAGGCATTTTCAAGTTCCCTAACTTTTCCATACAGGTCCGGGAAACCCAGTTGAATGAATTTCTCAAACCAATTAGCGTTTTCATGTGCAACATGTGACCTAATTCACAAATGCCAAAGTACAATCCGCAAAGCCTCTGTCTGAGTACCCTTACTGCATGAATCGCACTAATTATAAGTACTACGTGCAATTTTAACAGTGGCGCTTAATTACCCAGAGTTCCATAAAGTCGTGCAACAAAATCATGCGCATTTGAGGTTTAGGCTAGTTATTTCGGTGGTTTATGGACGGAATGCTTATAAAATCGTGGAGCTCGAAATTTTTCAACAAATGCAAAGTTGAAAAATCTAAATAACCAGACCAAGCCTCACCACAACACGATTATTTAAGCTGAGTACCACCGACCAAGGACGGCGCCAGAACTGTAGGCTGGCATTCCTTTGGTGAGCACCAAGGCTCCATTTAATTCATGGGTGGATGTATTACATCAATTAAACTCATGCAAGTCCCCCGTGCAATTCGAGTTAATCGAGTTGTAGTGAGTCATTTGACATTGAACGCAATAGTTGAGGGGAAAAAACACCACGAATTAAGGAATCTTGTTTTGGCACCAAACGGTTTGCCAAAAAAAATAAAATAATGCATGCACTAACTAAGAGGACTAATTAGCTAATTGTTCTTGAAATGCAACCTTAAGAACTCAAAGGAGTCATGGAATATTTGCAGACGACGAAGTTTCAAAGTTGCGATGTCACATCATGCACCCGAAGTTATTAATTTTGTCGGAGTGCGAAGCTGAAAACAGACCAGTCCCCAAAAAAATGGTAACAAAATTAGTTTGGGTCATCGAGTGACATTATCTGCCATTTGTTATTAACACGTTCGAAGAAATAATGGTATTTCTGTGTTAGTAAACCAAGACAAGCACCGGGAAAATGTGACAAGCGTACATGGACTATAATCCTTCTAAGAACTCATTTTTTCGCTGTTTTAGGATGCTTTCAAATCAGACACAATTACGGTAAAGATAATTTCAGGCAAAACATTAAATAAAGTCGAACCTCATTCAGCTAGGGTCCCCCAGAAATTTCATTTTCAACTTACCTGACTTTTTCAGGTTATTAATCAACTTTCCCTGACCAATGACAATGTCATATTGACAATATTTCGTAAAACTTTTCTAATGTCAAATTTTGAAAAATGTTAAAAATTTGACAAAATTAGCATGAACATTTTTTTAAAAAATTGACATATTCGGAAAATCCAGAACATTTTAAAATTCTTACTCGGAAAAGGTTGAACATTTTGCAAGTTTGTCCACAGAAACTGTTGAAAATTTTACAAATCTGTTCTCGAAAATAGTTGACAATTTTGCAACTTTGTGCTGGGAAAGAATGGGAATCTTGCAAATATATATTACGAAACGTTGGAATATGTTGCAAATTTGTCCTCGGAAACTGCTGGAAATTTTGCAAATTTGTCCTCGGAAACTGCTGGAAATTTTGCAAACGGTCCCTGAGCTACCCACGTAGAAACATTAATTTTGGACTGTGACAACATTGTATACGTTGAATTTCCCTGACTTTTTCAAAATAAGTCACTCTCTCCGACGTTTCCTGCAGATATTTTTAAGTTCCCTGAATTTCCCCCATGTCTGGGGGAACTAATTGAGCTGTTATTACGAATCTCAAAGAACGACAATTTATTCCGCAGTTTGTATTATCACAAAATCGAGAAAAAAACCTGATTTCATCAATAATAACTAAAGTTTCATCAAGTTTCGATGAAAAATACCCCATAAACGTGAATGTGCTGCAACTTTTATCGGGGTATTCCCCGTGATAACGTGCCTTTTCCATGTTATCTAAAGTTCGTTTTATCTGAAAATGAGTTCGTATAAGCAATTCATATAAAGTGAATTCTTCTAAAATAATTTTAAAAAAATGTTTTTAACTATAGGAATTGTGAATTATAGGCAATGTCCCATGCTCCACTTTCAAAGTACATGTAATCAATCAAGTCCTATTGAATTTTTTAAAAATTCAAAACTAAGTTTAAAAAATTATGAATGTAAAATTCACATTTCCCTACATTTTTCGAAAACACATCTGTTTAACATCTGTTTAAACACATTCTGTCAAGTTTTTAACAACATTTTATAACTACTGAATTTTCGACAAATTCTCATATACAAGGCATCACGGAAACTGAATGGTGCAAACCACCATCAGTATCAAATGAGGTCAACAATCTCTAATCAATCCTCTGGAAATTGTTACATCTGTAGCACGTGTTATCACAAATTTGGGAACTATCGTCATGTGTATTTTTCTGATAAGCCATGTTACACTTTTCACGTGTAAAGGATTTTGACGTCAATTGATATCGAAGGTATACAGAAGAGTTATAGGGGCATAAAGTACATGTCAAACAGCCTCCATCATGTCGTCTGGCAAATATGAAATTGACATACTTTATAAATAAAAGCTCAAATTGGACCACGCTTACTTTCTTATAATCTTATCCTTTCCCTGGTCAATATAAGATGGTCACATGATTGAACCTTGTCGGACTAGAGAATATCCCGTCACTTGCAACACGAGTTTGACCTTTTTAAAAAATTGCAACATCGTGATCGAGTGTTAATTAAATTACAAAAATAGTTACTAGCGGACGAAATATGGATTGAATTTTCGGAATTCAGCATACAGGGTTCCCAAGAAATTTCATATTCAACTTCCCTGACTTTTTTTCCCCCGGCGGGTTTTGCAACAAATTTCCCTGCCCAAGATAAAGTCAATGTTCCCCGTACGATTTTGCAAAATTGACATAGGAAAATATGCAGCATTTTGCAAAATTTATCAAAAATAACTTTGATATTTGTATTATGAAAAGCTTGAACACTTAATGTAACAAACTTGTATTTGGAAAACGTTGAAAATTTTGCAAATCTGTCCTCGGAAAACGTTGAAAATTTTGCAAATCTGTTCTCAAAAAACGTTGACAATTTTGCAAATCTGTACTCGGAAAACGTGGATAATTTTGTGTTTGTTCTCGTAAACTGTTGACAATTCTATAATTTGTATAGGGAAAGTTTTAAAAGTTTCCAAATTGGCCCTGAACTAACCACGTAGAATAATTAATTTTGAATTGTGACAACATTAATACGTTGAAATTCCTTGACTTTCTCAAAATAAATCATTCTTCCCTGACAATCTTCAAGTTCCCTGACTTTTCCAGGTCTGGGGGAGCCCTGACATTCGATATCACAATCGGATTTAACGGTGTTTACATTTTTTTTTAAAACAACTACTTTTTTAGGTTGTATTCTGTCGAGAATTTAGTCTACGGTGCAACGTGATAAAATTGCCACTAAGTGTTGATTTGAAACTGTTCCTAATTGATCTGTGTTCGATATACAATATGGTTAAATAATTAAGCTACTCACCTCAACCTCGATAATTAAAAAATAGCCTATTATATTTAATGCTGTTCTGTCAAAGAAATCTGAAAGATGGATGATAACGTTACTAGGTTGACGAAAAACAATGTAATTATGAAATTCGGCAATCTCGTAATTATCATAACTTTCGATAAAATTAATAGCGATAATTAGGAACCTATTTTGTCTGTTTTAAGAACTAACAAGGTTGTTGGCTATAATTCGGGTTGCAACTGGTGATAACGACTGAAGCTGAGTTGTTCAGCTCAAAAATACGCAATTTTTCTCTAAGTTTCCCTAATTTCTTACATCTTTTGCACAATTTCTCAAATATTGTTCGTATTTATTAAACTAGCAAACAATCGTCTTCAAAATTCACCCAGCTCGCAAAAAAAAAAAAAAATGGAAATTTGCAAAATTGGTGAATAACCTAATTTTCAAATCCACTTTTTGATGATGAAACATGGCAAACTATGAGATATGCTAACAAAATATTTAATTTCATGCAACATCAAACGTTAAAGCAATCGATCGTTTATTTCACAAATTTACTAAATCTCTTCAAATATTGCCTAGTAATTTGCAGTCTGACTTGCCACTGACCAACAATCGAAATTTCAGACTTATAAGCTACGTCTATACGGAAGGAAATCTGTTTCCTTCAACTTGTTCCTATACGTTTCTAAATTTTGCTTAAAGTTACTTATTGTTTATAGTAACAGAAATAAAAGTTTCCGTAAGTTTCCTGTTTCCATCGAAGGCGGTAAAGATAAAAGAAAGTTTAGTAACACGAGTAAACACAGGCTTTCCCTAGAAATTTCACATTCAACTTCCCTGACTTTTCCAGGTTTTAAACAAATTTCCCCGACCAATTAATGACAATGTCAAAATTGACATCTTCCAATTTTACTATTGCCAAAATTACTAAGGACAATCCCGAACAATTTTTATCGGTAATTTCTAGTTTTGCAAATTTGTACTCGGAAAAGGTTAAGAATTTTGCAAATTTGTTCTTGCAGAATCTGTTGAAAATTGTGCAAATTTGTCCTCGGAATCTGGTAAACATTTTGCAAATTTGACCTCGGAAACTGTTGAAAATTTAAAAAATTTATACTCGAAAACGTAAAAAATTGTGCAAGTTTAAATTGTCTTCGGAAAAGATTTCAAACTAGTCAAGTTTGTCCTCTGAAATTGTTTAAAATTTTAAAAAATGACGAATGGGCCATCAGCTAAACGACGCGACATATATAGAAGCATTATTTTTGGATTTTGACAACATTAACACGTTGAATTTCCCTGACTTTTTCAAAATAATTTAAGTCATTCTTCCCTGACTTTTCCAGGTCTGGGTAAACCCTGAAACATTTTTGTTACAGCGGGATACTACATGTGTGAAACAGTCGCTTGTTATACAGGGTTCCCCGCAATTAGACGACTTAAATAACCGCAACCAGAAAGATTTTAATTTTAAAACAACGAATTTCGACGTAACCTACGTCTTCATCAGGTGTCTATTACAAAAAACGAAATAATCTAATTTTAACATTACACAATTTTACCCATGGCAGTATGATACTAATACTGCTATTGCAAATTCTTGCTATTGCAATTTTACCATGGGTAAAATTGTGTAATGTTAATTTTAAATTATTTCGTTTTTTGTAATAGACACCTGATGAAGACGTAGGTTACGTAGAAACGTTGTGTTTTAAAATTAAAATCTTTCTGGTTGCGGTAATT
>JAQGAO010004582.1:0-14924 GCA_034697705.1 Ommatoiulus sabulosus
GAAAAACGCAAATTTTGTACTCTGAAAAGGTTGAAAATCTTGCCAATTTGTCCTCAGAATCTGTTGGAAATTTCTCCTTGGATACTTTTGACAATTTTACAAATCGGTAATCAAAAACGTGGAAAATGTGGTTTGTAGAAACCTCAGGGGAAAACTTGCAAAAATTTGTAAAGATGACCTCGGGAAAGGTTGAACATTTCGCGAGTTTGTTCCGGGAAAATTTCAAAGTTCGCAAATGGACCCTACGTTTTTAAGTTCTCCGACTTTTCCAGGTTTTCCAGGACAGGGGTACCCAGTTTACTGACTTTTGCAATTTATAACATACTGCGCTTAATGTTAAGCCAACAGGCACCAGTGTGCATCCCTGCGGATAACTTCTTCACAAACGGTAAGCGGATGTAGCATTGACCGAACAGTACCAGTTACGCCCCGATCCATTGAAATATCGGGCCGATGTGATTACGAGTGTTACTACTGGATACTGGATATCCAGAGTCAGGGAAGTGACACCCGGTGGAGTTGCAACCGGTGTCACTAAACGCTGTTCGATGAGTGCGGAGTACGGGTTCCCCGCACCGGGCCTTCCGAAGCCCGTGAGATCCTCCAGTGGGACATTCTTCCAGCGCTCCAGGACTGGATCCAACTTTGGACAGAATTTCCCCAAGCGCTCCACATTCTCAATCGGGGAACAGCAAATCGGACACTCTCGCCTACCCCCGTTCCAGTGCCTAGTCCTAGAGTTGGTCTCGAGAAACCATGCTCTGGCCTTTAACGACAGATCTCTACCCTCGGAGTTATCGTACACATATTGCCTCCGGATCTTTGGTTCGTTACCGTACTCTTAGCGAGTATTCCGCTCCGGCTCCAGGCCTTTCTGTCTATTTCCTGTACTACTTTTGTCCACTTTCCCATCCCAGTGTTTCGGAGCATCGGAAGTACGGAGATAGTTTGGGAAAAACTCTCGTCGGAGTTTCCGCGTCTCTTCCGAACCAAGTTGCGCTTAAGTTCGGGTTTACGTACTCGTACGCCATTCCGGCAGGCCTAGATTTTAACATGTTTCTCACCCACATACCCAAGATATATTTCAGTTTATTGGTTCCACATTGGTCCAGATGATCGTTGCTAGATATGGAAGTGACGGACTGACCACTAGAGTTCTAATGAGGCATAGAGGTACTCACTCACCAGAGGGAACCAGTATCCAGATCACCTTTTCACGACATCATCATTCCTGCCCCCACCTTCCAGGAGGAAATTGGGGAAAAAGCGTCAGGCGCCAATCAGCAGCGAGCTTGGACATAAAAAGAGGAACCAGTACCATGGTCGCCAGTCTCTTCCGAAGATCGATTCCAGCCGCACTTTCGTTGCCTGCTCCTTTTGCTCTAAGAAGCTCTGTAATGAAAATTAACCCGATCAGTATATTTTGTACTAGCCTCGTGATTAAAGCACCCTTACGAGCCTTTTCACTTAAAACTGCGTTACATTCAGATCTTCACTCTAGGCCAGTCTGGTACTTGACCAACAGACCATCGGTCAACTCACGATCACCGTCAATAGAACGGAAACCCGTCTCGATCAACTCTTAAGTTAACCGAGCATCTTAAGAGACTTCGCCAATAGGGAAAGAAACGGTCAACTTGCCTTGACCTACTCTACGACCAGCTCTTCGGTGAATTAGTTCACTAACTCGATCCGATAAGGGCTTATTCCCTTATAAAGTGACCACGACTGACCCCTAGAGTGACCACACCAGTGTTTCAGCAGGGAGCTATACGACCATCATCGTAACTAACATTTTGGAAAGATTCATGGACTAAATTGCAGTAGTTCTAGACATTGGATGAAAACAGAAAATTAACCACCGGACAAGAGATGGGTCAAAGGTCAAGATCAATTCGCGTTTACGTATCTGTACGCAATTCTGGCAGGCCTAGATTTTTCCCTTTTCCTCAGCCACTCTACATATATTTCAGTTTATTGGTCTCATATGTTAGTCAGTAGATGATGGTTGCTCGATATATATGAAATTGACAAACTGCCCACTAGAGTGACCACACCAGTGTTTCTGCATGGAGCTGTACGACCATCATCGTAGATTTTTTCATTTTCCTCACCCACCCCAGATATATTTCAGTTTATGATGATGGTTGCTCCATTGAACTTGCTCGATATGAAATTGACCAACTGACCACTAGAGTGACCACACCAGTGTCTCGACAGGGAGCTACGTCCATCATTGTAACTAACATTTCGGGAAGATTCCTGGAATAAATTAGAGTAGTTTTGGACATTCGATGAAAACAGGAAATAAACCTCCGGAGAAGGACGGGTCAAAGGTCAAACGCACTCGAAATAGCCGCGTGAATGGCGATGCCTGATTTTCGATTTTCAGACGCATGCACTTTTTAATAACGGGTTATGAGGTCACAAAAACCATTCGAAAACACGCCAACGACGATGTTTAAAACTTAATTAATCGTAATAAATGGAAATTAGGAATAATTCATACGGAGCTCGGTTCAAAATCCAACGCTCGAACCCGCCTCTAGCTCCGACTGCTGTCCGTTTATCTGGCAACATTGGATTAGGGGCACCTCAACAAATCCCTCCACGGACATTTTTAAAATTTCAATTTCGATCCGCGGGCGTTATGAAATTCAAAAAATCAACTTTTACCCTTCTACTCTTTCTTCGGTCTAATTTTTTGAAAAATGTAATAGTTCTTGATCCTTCAAACAGTTTTGATTCGTATTTTTTTAATCTGATTTTTTAAATAGACGTCGTTTATGAATGGTCCCTGTTTTTAGAGCGGTTAAAAAGTGAAAAGAATTTAGTAGAAAAACGCTTTTAAAAAACTCGTACACCTGCTTCCATTTTCAGGGTTCTCCCACAAATTTCATTTTAAACTTCCCTAACTATTTCAGGTTTCAAAAAAAATTTCCCTGAGAAATGATAATCGATCAAAAATTAACATTTACCAATATTAAAATAAAGAAATTAAAAAAATTGATAAACAAATTTTCACGAATAAATTTTGAAAATTTAACAATATGTAAATGTATTCAGAAAATGTAGAAAGTTTTGCAAATTTGTACTCGGAGAACGTAAAGAAATTTTCAAATTTTATCCTCGGAAAATATTGCAAATTTCTCCTGTGAAAACGAGGAAAATGTTGCAATTTTGTCCTCGAAAACCGAAGAATGTTGAAAACGTGAAAAATGTTGTCCTCAGAAAACGTGGATAAGTTTGCAAATTTGTACTGGGAAAATGTAAAAAAAATTCAAAATATGGCCCTGACTACGTTAAATTTCCCTGGCTTTTAAAAAAAAAACCATTCTTCCCTGACTTTGAGACATTTTCAAGTTACCTGACATTTCCAGGTTTTTCAAGTCTGGGGGAAACCTGGTGATGGTCAGTGTGTTTGGTGGCGCCATTGCACTTTTTTGTCAATGGTTCCCAGAATGTAGAATAGAACGTATTCCAAAACACGTGATCTAGCATCTAGCATTCAAATCGTACGTGGCTACACTTTTGACCAATACTGATCCGTGTGCCACTCTGCGTCTAAAGGGGAAGCTACACGATCAGTTTAACTGACAATATTTTTGCTTTATTAGCGCTCAATTCTCCACTACGAGGGACACGGATAGTCGCAGAGTAGCACACGTGTTCACACTGGCTAATTTTATAGTCCTCCGTTTGAAAGGAATAAAAAACATCTAATCTAATACTGATGACAGGCACATAACTAGGTGCGCCACCTACATTATTGATGCGAGAGCGATCAATATTGTCACTATTGCTGACCAATACTACCAATCCAATACTGACGGAATGCTTAACCACGCCTACAATTACCAAAACCCGCCCCACGCAGTACTGACTATAACATCAGGAATTTTATCAATACTGGTCGTCAGTCCACGTTTTTTCACGCTTCACCATCAATTTTACTGTCAATATCAACAAATACTACAAATCCAATACTGACGGAACGCTTAACCATGCCTACAACTATCAAACCACGCCCCATGCAGTAATGATTCCAAACTCAGGATTTTTATCAATACTGATCGTCAGCCCAGGTTTTTTCACGCAACACCATCAATTTTACTGTCAATATCAACAAATACTACAAATCCAAAACTGACGGAATTCTTAACAACGCCTACAATTACCAAACCACGCCCCAAGCAGAACTGAATCCAAAATCAGGAATTTTATCAATACTGGTCGTCAGTCCACGTTTTTCCACGCTACACCATCAATTTTACTGTTAATTTCAAAAGGTATTGACAGTATTATTTATCGTGTAGCTTTCCCTTTTAAAAAATCCGTTTTCAGATTTCCACAATAAGCGCTTCTTGTAAGCCGGCTCGGCGCGACCTCATTTAAAGCACACCTCGCATTCTTATCCCGCTCGGTGGCGCTAGTGTTCGCCTCGTGTTGCGAGCTCCCGCAATAAGCATTCATTGCGTTCATACCCAATGCCAAGAGGAGTCACTAGGAGCTAGTCGTTGCTGCGGATCCAAGATTTCCATTTCACTTTTGATCAAGATCGCTTTTCGAGAGTGGACATTGTCCGAGGTAAATAGAATTCCATCTTAGCAAACACGCGAGCAGGGGTCTTTTTTTGTACATTTTTCAGGGGGGTTCTCGATCGTTCCGTTCTTATTCAAAATGGCGGCGGCGCACGTGGTGATACGCTTGTCTCAACTTTGACCCCAAATTTTACGTCCAAATTTCGCTTCGTATACGAGTCCCCTTCATACAATAATTTCATTCGCACCTAGCTTTAATTCGATCCTCCATTTTTTCACTGCATTCGAAAAATGTACAAAGTTATGCAAATTTGCACTCCGGGAAAATGTGTGAAATTTTTCACATTTATATTCGGAAAACGTGGAAAGTTTTTGTAAAGTTGTCCTCAAAAATGTGTAAAATTTTGTAAATTTGTCTTCAAAATACTGTGTGTGGAAAACAGTTTAAATTTATCCTCATAAAATATTGAACATTTGGAAACTTTTTACTCAAAAAATGTAAAAATTTTGAAAATTTGTCCTCAGAAAAAGTTGAAAATTGGGCTCGGAAGAAATTCAACGTTTTACAAATTTGTACTAGGAATGGAAGCAAAATTTCGCGAATCTGTACATATAGTAAAGGTTAAAAATGTTACAAATTTGAACTCGGAATCGATACAAAATTTGGCAAATTTATACTCGGAAAGGTTTAAAAATCTTAAGAATTTGTCCTTGGAAATTGTTGAATATTTTGTAAATTTGTCCTCGAAAAATTTTCAACATTTTGAAATTTTTACTCGAAAAGGGTTAAAAACTTTGCAAGTAGTTCTTGGAGACGGTTGACAATTTTACAAATTTTTACTTGGAAAGGGTTGACAATTTTGCAAATTTGTATTTGGAAAATGTTGAAAATTTTGCACATTTGTAATCAGAAAAAAAAACTAGTTTTGCATAAAATTATCATATTTTTTTTTAAACTGAAGTGCCAGTAACTGAGTGCCACAAATTCGTAAATTACAAGACTGGACCCGGGAGAAATGCTCCCTCTACACAGTAAAACCTAGAAAAGTGACCACCAAAGTGTTTTATTTTTTCTATAGTGTACATTTTCTTCATAAAAATTCTCCGTATAGTGACCACCTGTCTATTGTGTACAGTGCCCAGTGTGTGTTGTCTTTTTTGCAATTTTTACATTGTCAACGTACCTTATAAAGTGACCAGATAACGGATGAGTCACCTTACATCCTGTTTTAACCCATGGACATGATGATTCTGTACTTTTTTGGTTTTGTGGTTTTTTTACCACATTTTTTACCATCTACTTTTATAAGTAATGTGTACATGTTCATTATTTTAATGTAATTCACGCATTCTTTGTACAGTGACCAACATTGCATTTTTTTTAGGTCACTTTACAGGCTTTACTGTATATAAACTATAATCTTTATCTCAATTTTGACCTATAATGTATTGTAACAAATATATTTTTTTCCCATTCATATTATATTATTTGTATATTATTCGCGTATTTATATTTGTATATTTTCCACTTATCTTTCTCAATATCAGCATGCTTTTTGCAAAATTTTTACCAGTTAAGTTTCCAGGGTTTACAAATTCTCCAAGTTTTGTACTTATCTTTAGAATAAGTTAATCCGGAAGTTAAGCAAAGGGACATACCTCCAACATTTTACGATGAGGGGGGCAAATTAAGGTCAACCGTAAGGTCATCCGGAAGAAGGACATTCCATCCTAGAAATCCCCAAATATCTTCTTCCAAGTTA
This sequence comes from Ommatoiulus sabulosus, assembly GCA_034697705.1. NCBI lineage: Eukaryota > Metazoa > Arthropoda > Diplopoda > Julida > Julidae > Ommatoiulus > Ommatoiulus sabulosus. The sequence continues at coordinate 6,305 of JAQGAO010004582.1, forward strand.
AGTTTAGGGGGTTCGTCAATTGACCAATCCCAGCGTCTCATAGTTGACCACTCAGTCACTGACTCACAGATTCTGAGGATAAATTGGCAAAATTCTCAACATTTTCAAAGTATACGATGATTTACGTTTTCCGAGTACGAATTTGCCAAACTTTCAAAATTTTCCGAATGCAATTTTTTTATGTTTCGGACGACCGATTTGCATTCATAATCCTAACAAAATGGATTACAAAACGTAATAACGCTATGTAGGTCACTGTACACGGGTGGTCACCATACAAAGAATGCCTGAATTAAATTAAAATAATGAACATGTACACGTAGACTGTAATGCATGTAGTAATAAACCACAAAACCAAAAAAGTACAGAATCATCATGTTCATGTGCAATACTGTCAATACATACAGTATATTTATCGCCTTATTACACATTTTTTAAAATTATCAAGTTTTCCTCGTTTTAAATGATTTTTGCTTCTTATGATCATGTTTTCAGTGATTTTTTCAATCTGAATAACATGATTGGCTGAATTATTTGAGAACCACTGTGTTAAAAGCAGGATGTAAGGTGACCCATATGTTATCTGGTCACTTTTTAAGGTATATTGACAATGTAAAAATTACAAAGTTTTTTTACTGACCGGATGACAAAACCGGTTGCCACAAATCTGAAAAGTTTCAAGATTTCCCTGACTTTTTCAAAATAAGTCATTCTTCCCTGAATTTTCCAGACATTTTAAAGGTCCCTGACTTTTCCAGGTATGGGGGCACCCTGTGAATGTAATTTGCCACCAAAGCTTTTCCGCAATTATTGCTTAAATCGTGTTTTTGTCATGTGAAACTGCTGCGCATGCCTCGAATTAGCGTTTGGGAGTTTGGGCAGCAAAAAAGTTGGAAATTTTTCAACTGTGGCGCTGAGAGCGAGGTACGAAATGTCATCTTGGGCGCAGCAATGACCTTGCCACACCTTATCAACCAAGAGTTTAAGCGCTTTACTGTGTTCACGGTCTTGGTGCACTTGGTGGACAGCTAGCTTGAGTGTTGAGTGGTTTCTCGACGTTGTTTACCGACGCCTGGGGCGGCCTTTAGGTGTCCGAATTTAACAGGTTCTGCTCAGAGCCAGAGTTTTGTAAAAAGATGAGGATTCTACGGAGAAGGGCGTATAGGTAGTATCGCGATCCGTGGTTGGTTGGCATTATTTAACGATGCCCGAAGCGGCACAATCTGCAGGTTTATGTGAAGTGGACAAATTTAACAGGTTTAGTCCTGAGCTGTAGTTAGGATTCTAAGGATGAGACGATGTGTGTGGGTCGCGGCAGATTTTAACAGGCTAAGTTCCACATATCTCGGTCGAATATAGCAGGCTTTACTAACAAGTTCTTAAACTTCTGTCCAGAGTTCTCCAGTTCCATCGTTTGTTTATATTTTCCTTCCAGATTTGTCAAAGTAGCATTTTTCAGATGGCAGAGAACAAGAACTCCAATATGCCCGAAGAAGACCACTCGTTGCTCATGAAGCCCATCAACCTTGGAGTGTCCGGAGTACGTGGCGTCTTACGGAGCGTTCACGACGGAACTGCGGAGGTGAGTTCCATCGATCAGACAATGTCCATGAACTTTTCATTTCCTATTCCCCATTATCGTCTGGTTGTTGTCACGTCTTCGGGCGTCAATACTCGAATTGTTCTCGTCTCGTACTTCATCCCAGTTGCCGACAATGACCCTAAAACTATTCAAGAACATAATACTCATTTTCTTCCATCTTCTTTAGGTCCGCGATCTTATCATGAACGAATGTGATTTGATTATCGAGTGCAAGACGTGCAAAAACTTTTACCGTAGCATGGACAGCTTCCTGGACCACAAGAGTACGCACTGTACCGGGCACTGCGGCGAGTCCACGATGCTCTACTCGGACACCCAAATCACTCTGAAGCTGACACCTATTGAGGGGTGTTCGGTTGCAGTGCTGCAGACATTGGTGCCTCCAGGCATTTCCCCGGAAGACGTCGAGGTCGTAGTTCCTCAAGTGTTCGAAAGGCCAAAGGCGAAAACCACAGACTCCACGCTCGTCATACCACTGCAGAAAGAAGCAATTCCTGCAGCAGTCGTGGAGAAGCTGATTCCAAAGAAAGTCTCCAGCGACACAGCGGCGAAGCGCTATGCCTGCCCCGAGTGTGGATCAGGGTTCTCGTCAATGAAGTCTATGACGTCCCACTCCAAGAACTTCCATTCTAAATTTCGAGTACAATACTCATGTCCATGTTGCGAATCTCGCTACTCCAATGTCTACGGCGTCAACCGCCACCTGATGAAGGTCCACCAAAAATCCAAGGAGCAAGTCAGCAGACTAAGAAACAAGATAAAGAAATCAGCGCAGATGAAACATGTCGAGGAAGAGAACTCCGAGCCAAAGAGCAGCCGAGGATCCACCGAACATTCCGCTGAGAGCTCGGCCATCGACGGAAGCTCGAAACGTGACATGCTTGACTCCATCAGCGACAACTTCCAGCAGGTGGCGAGAACGTGCAGCGAACAAATCAAGGCAAAGACATTGATGGAAATAGGAAACCAGAACTGAAACATAGCTTGTACATTCGAAAGTATATTGAAGAACCTTCGTCCTTTCTTGATTTTTACCAACTTTCTTTTAAAACAACAAATTTATTTTATTAATAAATTTTTTTAACAAAAACCAAAAGTTCTCGTGGATTTATATTGAGGTGGAAATTTGCGGAATCAATCATTTAAAGGGTTCCCCCAGTAATTTCATTTGCGACTTTCCTGACTTTTCCAGGTTTTGTATAAATTTCCCTGACCAATAACAATGTGAAAAATTGACATATTTTGAAAACTAAGGTCAAACATGTCGTTTGTTTATCATTTACGTCGAATAAAGATACTATTCATTAAGATAAGTTTCAGAAAAACTTACTTTATAGTTTAAAATACGAATTTAACAGAATTATCTTATCACTTATCCTGACATTAACAAAATGGCAGCATTACAATTATTATCTGATAACGAATAAATAAAAACACTCTATGCCTTACAATTAATAGGTTTATTTCACTCACAAAGTTTTAAAATTATTTTTTTTAAAAAAGTCGATCATCAATTTCACAGAAGTAAATATGAGCCCACGCAACTAGAATTGCATAATTTATATTAAAGCATGCTTTCATTGAAAACGAGTCAATTTTTCTGATTTTCTTAAATTTTCAAAAACAAATTGTACTCGTCTAATAAAAAAACGAGGAGTGAATTAAAGTATGTATTATTTATTAAACATTTGTCACAAAATATGAATGATTTCGGTAAATAAAATGATAAACCGAATATTAATGTTGAGTGGACAAAAAATAATCAACACAAACAGCTACACTAATTGTATGAAATGTTTCAGAAAAACTGCGGTGGCTAAAAGACTTTACTAATTAGCAAGTGCGAATAAAGGTGTTAGTTTAACAAATGTGTGAAGTTGCTCAAATTAAATTCCCTAATTAAAAAACATTTGTAACAATTAAATTTAGCAATACAGTAAAACCTGTAGAAGTGACTACCTTTGAATAGTGACCACCTGTTTATGTTGACCACTATTTAGTGCATTGTTTTTTCTAGTGCTCGTTTCCTTCATAAAAATTCTTTGTACAGTGACCACCTGTCAATTGTGTACAGTGACCAGTGTGTGTTGTCTTTTTTGCAATTTTTACATCGCCAATCTACCTTATAAAGCGACCAGATAACAGATGAGTGACCTTACATCCTGCTTTAAACCTAGTGGTTCTCAAATAATTCAGACAATCGTTGTTATTCAGATCGAAAAAATCACTTAAAACGAGGAAAACTTGATCATTTTTTCTTTTAAAAAAACAAACGTGTAATAAGACAATAAATATACTGTATGTAATGCACAAGGACATGATTATTCTGTACTTTTTTGGTTTTTTGGTTTATAACATGTGTACTACATGTATTACAATCTACATGTACAAGTACAGTGTACACGTTCGTTATTTTAATTTAATTCAGGCATTATGTATTTTACTGCATTTTCATTAATTCAAGACAACTCACGAGTTCAGTATGTTTGTAAAATATATTTGAACATTTATCTATATCATTGCTCAATCGACCTCATTTTTTTTGAAATTTTTTAATTGATAAGATATAATAAAATGAGCCCGGATCTAAGCTCTTCTACAGAAGCTATTGTATTGATAAGAAGTCCAGGGACGCTTACAATTATCATATTACTCTAATATCAGTTAAATATAAAAAGGAGGCGTTGATCAATTGTTCAATTCACTTATTGCTCCAACATGGCGACGAGTTCAGAAGAGCCATCTTGTAAGTATTATATTAATATTTATTTAATCGTAGAACTTAGCTATGCCATGAAATTAAATGTTTTAAATACATTTTTTATATTCCATTTAGATATCGAAAAAGTGAAACTGTTGACTATTTTAGACGACGTTGAATTTGTGAATGATGAACAAGTAGCTCCTTTTAAATGCTGCAATTGTGATAAAGTAGCCCTTTATCATTACGTGGCTTCTTGTGATCATGTAATGTGCGCAAAATGTAACGGCATTTTTCACACCAAGCCATGTCCAATGGAAAATTGCGAAAACAAATGCATCGATCAAGTAAGTCAAATTTATAATTAAATCAAACAAACTATAAAAATGGAAATGCAAGTTAACAAAATTATTCATAAAATATTTCGTAATTTTCAAATCATTTGTTTTTCACAGGTAACACAGAGATTAAAATCAGAATTGAGTATTTATGACTTAAAAGTACGCTGCACATTTACTAAATATGGCTGCCAAGAAATTGTTACTTTAGCCAGTTTGCTGGTACGTTGATACTTTGTATTGAAATAATAGAAATAGAAAATACATTTTGATTTTATATTAATAAATTATTAATTTTTACTTAAAAGGGGCATCAAAAAAGGTGCAAATTTTCTCTGAAGAATTTAAGACCCAAGGTGTGGGTTTCCCCTGAAGACACTCAAAAACAGGTAAGTTTTAGAAAACTAACCAACTGTAAAATGATTTTTAAAGAAGTTTTCCTATCTTATCCACGATTTTACAAAATCGACGCAGGAAATTTTTTAATAGTTTTCTAAATTTACTATTAATAATTTGGGAGAATTTTTACAAAATTAGCGCGCTAACTTATGGACAATTTTCAAATTTGTTTTTGGAAAAACGTTGAAGTATTGAAATTTGTCCTCAGAAAATAATGGAAATTATGCGAGTCTTCCTCGAAAAAAATCTTGCTTGAAAAAAGGTTGAATATCTCGAAATTTGTATTGAGAAAAGTTGGAAAATTTTGCATATTTATACTCTGAAAACGTGGCCACGTATACGCATTAATTTTAGATTGTGGCAACACAAATTATTCTTCCTCTGACGTTTTCAGTAATTATTAAGTTTCCTGACTTTTCCGGTTTTGGGAAAATCTGATTTTTTATACAGTGTATACATGTACGTATAAATTAGTTTGTCGTATTTTTAAAACAAAATGATATAAATTAAAAACTGTATAGTTAGATATTCTTATTGATCAGAAACCAAGCAGAACCAGTGTTTATAAACACTGTCCTAGACAGTGGTCTAATTTTTCAGTACAAATATTTGTAATCATTTTATCTAAAGATACCTGGGAATATTCGATGCATTATCTATATCGGTTTAAGTTTGAGGATTTAAGGAGTGTCATTTATCTACAGGAACAAAAAACTATGTCAAAAATAATTTATCAGTGACAATGACAAAACATATTTCTAGACTGCGATAAAATATACTTGGAATAATCAAGGACAGAATTCTCATCTAAAACACGAGTCGTTAGAAAATTACGAATGAAGAATTTCAAATGTAATTTCAATATACTTCGGTAAAATAAAATGAAATTCAAAATTGTATAGGCTAACTGTAATGGCATTCGGAATACATTTTGTATATCATTAAATGTATCGCAAATCGCTTTTTATTTTAATAATTCAACATGTTCTTTGAAATGCATTACGATGTTAAGAAGCATCATAATGATTTTGGTACAACTTAGACAGGGTTACCCCATAAATTTATTTTCAACATCCCTGACGTTTCCAGGTTTAAAAATTTTTTCCCTGACCAATGATAATGTCAAAACTTGACATATTTTTCATAATTAAGTAATAAAATTTTGAAAATGAATAAATGAATAAATTTTAAATATTTGACAATTTTGTATTCGGAAAATGTAGAAAGAAAAACGTAGAGAATTTTTCCATTTTGCCCTCGCAAAACGTGGAAAATTTTGCAATTTTGTCCTTGGAAAACGTGGACAATTTCGCAAATTTCTACTTAGAAAACGTCAAAATTTTTTGAAAATTCGTCCTTAGAAAACGTGGAAAATTTGGATAATTTGTTCTCAGAAAACGTGGAGAAATTTGAAAATTTGTTCTGGGAAAATGTGTCCAAATGGGTCCTGACTATATTAAATTTCTATGACTTTTTCAAAAAGTCATTCTTCCCTAACTTTTCCAGACAATTTCAAGTTCCCTGAGTTTTCCAAGCCTGGGGTAGACTGTTAGATAATGGGAAGCAACATTTGTCAAAAGTGTTAATTGAAAGTTTATCAAAAAATTTATGTATGAAATTATTTCGTTTCTAATAAAAAGTTATTTACTTTAGCTTAAAATGGACGTGGCCATGTTAAAATACACTGTCAAGAATTTACGAGACAAAAGTCAAGAAAACTACGCATTATTGGAAAGTAAAATGTTGACGATAAAGGATCAACAATCAACGGAAGCAACGAACGAACAAGTCTCTAAAATAATGGACCAAAAACTTAGACAACATTCGGAACAAATCAACAAAAAAATAGATTTAAAATTTAAAGAAAAATCAGATGAGATCACAAAAGATTTTGAAATCAAGATCCAAAGAGAAAGTCAAAATTTGACTAAAAAGTATGAAGATCTCTCAAAAAGCACTGATTCTAAATTGAATGAAGTTCAGAAAGATTTGCAAGAAAGAACCGCAATACTAAAAGGTACAAATATACGTATTTCTTTCATAAAATATATTATTAAATTCAATATTTTCATCGAAGATACGAAGACTCAATTTATAAGTCATATAAATATATTTAAAAACGGGCCAAAAAATAATTAGCCATTGAATATAACACATTCACGTACATAAAGTATTTTAAAAAATATATTGTATTATTGGTAGATAACTAGATTCGAGCCAAACTAAATTTTAAGATAAATTGAACAAAGTCTATAAAAAAATTATGATCATGCCCACCAAAAAGAGGGGGAGTCATAGTTCCAATTCAGTTCCAATTCGTCCTATGAACAAACCAGGATTGGTGTTTAAATTGCCAACAAAATATGACATTGGTCTGTGAAATACATTTCAGCTAAAAAAAGTCATTTTTATTACATACTCCTTAAGTCAAACTAAAGGATCCAGATATTTCTCCAGCATTTGAAATTTTTTAATTAAATTGTGTTTGGATATTGTTTAAAAAAACTGAAAAGAACAGGCTTTTCTATCTAAATAAGACGTATTTTTGTAACATTTTTCGAATTAACCAGCAAATGCTTTCCAACAATTAGGCTGATTTGACCTAGAATCTTTTAGGGCGCCTTTCATTGAAATATAGCGTTGGTCCAGAAATCACTTGAGTAGAGTAAAACTATTGAGATATGCGTTAGATTTATCTATTAACAATTGCTTGGTTTTTATAATTTCAGAGCTTGAAAAGAAAAAAAGTAGCGGAAAAAAAGTAAATATTCAATTTAAGATTTAGTTAATAATACACCTCGTAATACATGTACAATTGTATAATAGATGAAATAATAGATGAAACATTAATGTAAAACATAGCTAATTAACATACTTGGGAAAACCAGTTCGAAATCCCTGAAACAATAAAGGAAAGGCTTGAAACCCATGCAGGCCGGTTTTCCCCAGAAATTTCGTTTTCAACTTCCCTGACTTTTCTAGGTTCTAACGAAATTTCCCTGACCAATAACAACGTGAAAAATTTACACTGGAAAATATTTTTTTAAATTTACTTACTATACAATTTTAAAAATTAACATAGAATTGCATAAAAAATTGTTAAAATGGGAAAATTTGTTCTAAGAAAACGTGAAAAATTTTGCAAATTAATAGCCAGAAAACGTGGAAAATTGCTTAAATTTGCAATGAGAAAATTGTTTGCAAATTTGTACTCGGAAATGGGCCCTGAGCTAACAACATAGAAGTATTAATTTTGAATCGCTATGACTGCGTTGAATTTCTCTGACTTTTTCAAAATAATCTTTCCCTGACTTTTCCAGGTCATTTTCAAGTTCCCAAACTTTTTCAGGTCATTTTCAAGTTCTCTGACTAATCCAAGTCATTTTCAAGTTTCCTAACTTTTCCAGGTCATTTTCAAGTTCCCTGACTTTTCCAGGTCATTTTCAAGTTCCCAAACTTTTCCAGGTCATTTTCAAGTTCTCTGACTAATCCAAGTCATTTTCAAGTTTCCTGACTTTTCCAGGTCATTTTCAAGTTCCCTGACTTTTCCAGGTCATTTTCAAGTTCCCTGACTTTTCC
>JAQGAO010004583.1:0-14918 GCA_034697705.1 Ommatoiulus sabulosus
TGTTGGAAAGCGACTGGAATAAGTTTCAACGTGATCGTACCCATAAGCATGCAGGTTTTGTAAAGTTAGAACGACGAAGTGATTCAGTTTGTAACATCATCCATCAATGATGAGAGCCATATATCCTACCAGCATTTACTTTGGGATCCCCAACACAAACAGCTTTTATCAAATCTGATCAGCATCGGCGAAATGCAATGCGCCATAAAAGGACTACATAGAGAAGTTTTCACCTCGCAAAATTCATGAGAATTTGAAACACTCATGAAAAAAGCGCAGAAACAATGGCGCTTTTCTAGTCTATAATCCATTCCGGTAAACCCTATACTTCGAAAAAAAAACCATGACCATATAACGCGTTGTTTTGAAATAGTTGCTAAGACACATACCAAAAAAAGGGATTATTATGCATGTACTCATGCATGCTTAAACTCAACTTCGAAGTCATTAACGTACCTCAAACTAATTACTGGAAGAAGAAAGGAAAAGCTCCAAACCATGTTTACAAAATTTTCACTTTACATTTATAATCACCTGAATAACTTCCTTTATAAAATTAAGCATCATTAAATCAAATATGACAATTTATACTGCTGCATGGCCATATTTTAGCATTTCCATTTTCCCGAAGAAAATGATAGTGGCTAAATTGACGCTTGCGAGCAATCCACAAAGCTCAACTTTAACTTTTAAGAATAAATAAAGAGCATGTGCATAAAAATATAAATGTCACAGTCACTTGAAATACATGTATAATTTGTTTGAAAACCATGCAATGACAATTAGCTGTGCAAATAAATTACGCTAACTTTAGAGACGCCTCATACATTATAAAAACTCAAGCTGAATAATTATGAAATGATAAATTATTCAATTTAAATGAATTCATTTTCCCACAACCTGGGACCAGCTCTTGAAAGATTTGTCTGAAAGCTCGGAATATGCAAATTAATGTACCCACATAATGCTAACATTTCCGTCTATTAGGTACACGCTCATTTATGCCGGATTAAATTATTTCCAGTTTAAAAATTGCGCGACATCACTCATGTTGATATCTATCCCTATTGCATAGTAAACCTCACCAGACTTCCATGCCATGGCATATTTAATAGACAACCTTACACAAAAAATAGATGCAATATAGAATTCCTGAAACATTAAACAATACATCACAAAGTGCACCGATTTATTAAATACGGATGAATTTAAGATTTATAACATTTCCCACGAGCCGTTATTTACGTGTAGGTCGAAATCAATATGGGATGAGAAATTAATCGTAAGATACCCTTATACAGTAGCTTGCATCGAATACACCATCTGCAGAATTTTATTAATACGATAAGAAAATCTACGTACATTATACGATATTCCAACCTTGTCCCAGCAAATGAATTCAATAAACGATAGGCGCAGATTAAAAACTTCACGGATTATTGAACTGAAGAATAATTTATTAAAAAAAAGTGTTAGAAAACAAATCTCTTCAAGTCCAATTTAGTTTTATGGAACGTGTAAAAGCTGAGAGAAGTACGGTGGCGCACTTGAGTCGGAACAAAGTGAAATGAAACCCGTACAAGTAGTTACCAAAATAAACATAGTGGAAAAAATGCAGGGCAGGTAATAGCACCACCAGGTGTTTTTCACAATGCCCGAGAGATTTGCCATGAAATAAATTTCCACTCGGTTTATGGTAAAAACAGAATTCACACATCATAAAATATTCTCTGCTAGCAATAATAAAGTTTGAATTTCGTAAAAGCTTGTACTAGTACGCCAACGACTATAGCCCTTCATAGTCTGCTTGTTTAAATGCCGCTTTATACGCCAATGCCAACCCTTGCTTCATAGAGATTATTTTTTATGAATTTCCAGTGAAGTTTATGGCCCGAAAAATGGGAATAGGGCTAGGCCAGCGTTTCGCCTCCATTTTTCATTACTAGCATGAAAGAGAAAAAAACGATAAAATTTTGATTCTTGGAACATATTATGCATACGTGTTCGATTAGAAACGTGATAAACTGTTATTACTGTAATTTTGTTGACTATAGCTGCTGCGAAGATAGGGCTCGCAAGAGTGCCACCATTTTTATTAATTTGATGGATGTCTGGAAATTAATCAAATTAATGCCCATATATATACGGAAACGAGATTTGAAATAGTTCTATCGTCGTTTTTCTCAATCTTTTTATATAATTCAAATGTAACGGAAATCTGAAGACTTTAACGTTATAATAAATGATTCTTGCTCAAGATCCGATTATATTTCAACAAAGTTTCAGAACGCGTAGAACTTAAATCGCATAGAACATTTTTTATGTCGTGATCTATTTTCATTTAGATTGTGATTACGATAGAAAACCTATTTATTAAATTGCTAGAAATAACTTTATCAAATAAAACTTTTGAACTTCAAATTATGTCATTTTCGTTCCAACATGAAAATGCAATATTTTATCTAGTAGTCGAATTAAAGTGTTTCGTATTGATCAGTCAACAGGAAACAGGTTCGGTAGTACATGCGAGACGGAAATCATCGTCACGACGTTGACAAGCCACCAATTTGATGAAAGGAAGATTTTATTTGATTTTCCACAATTTGATTTAGAATTGTCAAATCGGTGATACGATTCAGTGTCGACGCTACATATAGTAATATTTTTTCGTCGTACATTAGGTATGTCAATTCAGATGATTACCATTATTGAGGTTTAAAAATTCAATTTTACGCTCCAGTGAATATCAACAAATTATATTTGACAAGAGGCTCCATTGCAAACTCACAAATTCACAAAATGTTTGCAAAGAAAATAAATTTCCTTCATGATTTCATGCCAAATATAAATAATTTCACATTAAACATATGTTTAGACGGCTTCAACATTCAGTGAAACTAAGTTTGGAAATAAAGATTTTTTCTGATATAAAAAAGCATTTTTAAAGTTGCTTCTTAATACAAGCTTGTATTAATCTTAGTATTTTGTCAGAATAACAAACGGCGTGGGACGTTCGAGTGTATGCCTGAAAAAAAAAACACCCGAAAAATTATACTATGCAAGATACAAATTACTCACAATGTATGATTTAATTGGTTCAATAGTCAAGCGATTTGACAATTCTAAATCAAATTGTGGAAAATCAAATAAAATTCTCCTTTCATCAAATTGGTGGCTTGTCAACATCGTAACGACGATTTCCGTCACGCGTTTGCTACCGAACGTGTTTCCTGTTGACTGATCAATACAAAAAAGTTACCACACAAAAATACCCACATGCAGGACCGTAGCATAATATTGACCATTGGCCCAGTATATGTATAGCAATCAGTTTGGAAGAAGTAAAAGCATCTATTGATATAGTCAAAGAATGTCATGGGCGACGCGATACGAACTGACGATATACGATCGATATATATACGATTATCGATAGGATAATTCTATATACCATTCTATTCTGGTCTTTTCGTATACTGTGTTCAAAAGTAGGAAATTTAGGGAAATCATTGAACTCTTAATGTACTTTATAACTGAACACTTTAGTAGGTAAATTCAAGTGGCATCATTCGAGTTGAATTTATATACTAAATACATGTAGATTGCTATAGATGACTGCAAATCAATGAGCCAGAAGCAGAATATTTTTAGTAAAAGACAGCCCCTCTATCTATCTCTCTCGACGCAGATGATAATACTGGCAAAAGTAATTCATGAAATCTATTGAATTTGCACCATGGGAGACTTCGAGAAAGTTTATTTTTTTCAAATTTAAAACCATTTCACAACCCAAGAAGGAGAAAGAAAATTTGAACCATATAGTCACATCATTTGAAAAATATTCACTTTTAGTTCATGTATATATTAAACGATCAATGAAACTCAATTTTGTACTTAAAAAATTAATCCTCTTCTACCGAGTTTAGTAAAAAGAAATATTTTTGATTCTAATTACTTTCATTCGCTTCATACTGAAAAATTCATATAGTCACATCATTTGAAAAATATTCACTTTATACATGTATACAGAAGCCAGAAATGATATAGAAGCCAGAAATTTAGAAGCCAGAATATTAAACGATCAATGAAACTTAATTTTTACTTAAAAAATTAATCCTCTTCTACCGAGTTTAGTAAAAAGAAATATTCCTGATTCTAATTACTTTCATTCGCTTCATGCTGAAAATACTTCATGCCTGCAAAGTTTGATACATGCCTTGAAGATTGCTTATTCATTCAACAAGTATAATACAATTGCATTTAATGAACAGGTTTTAAAAGATTTAATGAGCTTGCATACCTTTCTTGAAACGTCTATCAGTTCAGCAATATTCCATCAAAGAATCACTGCAAATCATGATAAACGTTAAGGCGTACTTTGCTTGCCGTTTCAATTCAATCCTTTACTCTGCAGTCAGTACATACATCTGCTGTAGTACCATATGGCAGGGTCTCAGGATGGGAAGGTGATGAGGGGGGGGGAGTCATTATACAAATGAAGTCAGACTAAGCAGTCTGGTCATGATGGATCCCAACATCACAGCTTAGTTATATTTCCCGTATTTGGGATTTTAACGATCGAGGAGGATTCAACTAATCATTGAATGCTTTTTATGTCTAATATTTTAAAGATAAATTAGCCAAAGTTTAAAAATAATACAATTAATTGTTTCCCTTTTTCTGGATATTTCCTTGAATATTTCCTTTAAAAACAAGTAACAGCAGAAATACAGACAATATTCGGGATAATGTACAGCTGTGCTGTACTTCCATTATTCAGCTGGTATGCCGAAACAAGAGCGGGAATGAAACATCTTCTTCAAACTAGAAATCTAAAGGTTCAAGCTTAAATTTCCACAAAGGCAAATTTCCACAGTGAATTGCAAACCAATGTGTATTCAATCAAATACAAAATAAGAAAACAATCAAACAAAGAAGCTATTCAAAACGGATGGCTTGGCAGGGATTTAAAATCGAAAGAATTCAAAAACGAATTTTGGAAGACTTTTTTTAATGATATTTTTTAACCGAATCCGATTAGGGAAATGCACTGCAATATATAATACAAGTTTGGTATTCGGTGATGTATTGAAATGGAAAAAATGCCGTTTGCACAAATAGATTCCCATCTTTAGTTCTGAACCGGTTCCAAACTCAACTTTCATTTAAGGCTTCAATTCTAAATATTTGTGTTAGAAATATAGTTTCTGCTCAGTTTATACATGCATGTATATGTAAATGAAGTAACCAGACTATTTTTCCGCATATAGGCCAGAGCACATGGTGAAGTAACGCGTTGTTTAAATTTGTCTCAGGGTTTAGCTGGTTTTATGGATGAACCATCGCATGCAAGGAAGTTGACAAGAACTTCCGTTGACAAACGCACCAGCGTTTGTAAGGAAAGCTATGCGCAAGGGGCACCTCCGTTGACTCCCATGTTAAACATGTCGAAGAGCTACACAAGTCATAACTTTTTTAAATGACGTCGGCACCCCTAGGTTCCTATACTAAACATGTTCAGTTTACTACCCTCTACAACCCCTGCAATTGTTGACTATTACTTATGAAACACCCTGTATATATATATATACTAGCTGGATGGCCCAGCTTTGCCGAGGCTGTTCATAGTTTCTATGCTAGGCCTACCAGGCGAGTCTGAGAGACGAACCTGTTACTATAGTAATACAAAATGAATTTATAGTATAAAAAACTCGAGGGAAGCTAATTCTAATTGCTAATGCCACTCGACTATGTTAAAACAAATTACAATACTCACAGTTTTTTTTAACCATGTATGCCATACTTGCTTTCAAACTCGCCTGGTAGGCCTAGCATAGAAACTATGAAAAGCCTGGGCATAGCCAGGCCGTCCAGCTAGTAAATTAAATAAACTAAACATAATTCGGAGAATTTAGGGAAGAATGACATAATTTTAAAAAAGTTACGGAAATTAAACGTATTAATTTTGTCAAAATCCAACATGAATGCTTATACATGTACGTAGTTAGATCAGGGCCCTTGCAACCCTTGCAAACTTATGAAAACTATTTCCAGAACAAAGTTGGAAAATTTTCAACAATTAGAGGACAAATCTTCAAGATTATCAAGTTTGCGAGGAAAAATTTTCAAAATTTTCGACTGTTTTCGTGGTCAAATTGGCAAAAATGTCAACAAAATCATAGAAAATTGGAATATTTAAAAACATTGTCTCACTGATTCAGGGTCCCCCCAGGAATTTCATTTAAATTTCCCTGATTTTTTCGGACTTTTCCAGGTTTTACAAAAAAATTCCCTGGCCAATGACTATGTAAAAAATTGACATGTTTTTCCCAATCGACACTGGAAAATATTTTTCAAAATTAACTAACGACGATTTTGAAAACACTTTTACATAAAAAATTTCATAATTTTAATTTTTAAAAATGTGAACATTTTGTATTGGAAAAATGTTTGAAAATGTTGCAAATTTGTGCTCGGAAAACGTGGAAAATTTGCAAATTTGTTCTCAGAAAACGTGGAAAGTGTTCCAAATTTGTACTCGGAAAACGTGGAAAAGTTTGCAAATTTGTACTCGTAAAATGTGAAAAAATTTGCCTATATTTGTACTCGAAAAACGTGGAAAAATTGTCGAATCTGTACTCGGAAAACCTGGGCAATTTTGCAAATTTGTACACGGAAAACGGTGGACAATTTTTAAATTTGTTCTCCGAAAACGTGGAAAAATTTGCAAATTTGTACTCGGAAAATGTGGAAAGTTTTGCAAATTTGTACTCAGAAAATGGCCTAAGCTAACCATGTAGAAGTATTAATTTTGAGTCGCCATCACTGCATTGAATTTCCCAGACTTTTTCAAAATCAGCTATTTTTGCCTGACTTTTCCAGACATTTTATGGTTCCCTGACTTTTCCCGGTTTTCCAGGTCTGTGGGAACCCTGTAATTTTGTCCTTTGTAAGTTTTGTAAAATCGTGTATAACATTAGCATATGTCAATTTTGTCGTTGTTCAGGGAAATTTGTTTGAAAGATAAAAGCTGAATTAACAAAATAAACCCATTACGCTCAATGCTCTGTGATTTTTTTATTTGGATTTAAACTTTCAGATTTCAAACTTCCGTAAGTGAGTACATGTGAGTTACATGTATACTCTGCCAGAGAAAAGGGTCTCGATTAAATTAAATATGTTTTACGTGAATAGTTTTAAATGCTTGCAAATATTCCTACACGCTTTAAAAGTACACGAAACAACGCATGGCTTCTTTCAATTTTGCTTTTAATTTGATCGAAATGATCGATAAAATACACCAATGTTAATTTTCCGGAACAATTCGTTTTCTCAATATGCGTTTAATTCCCTCTGGAATGGTGCGCTGCTCGTCATCCTAGATTACTTCAACAACTCGTATAATTCCTCATTCGATCGAGTGTGTTAGGGACACTTGGTTTTTTCCTTCCAAATTCATCAGGCAATAAAATTACTGTTGTCGACAATGATGTTAAGCCTATAGGCACATAACAAAAATCTTCAATCAAACAAACAAATTAAACATTTAAAGTAACATATACAATTGGTAAGCTCGCTTAAATCCCAATGATTTCCATTATTGATCCGGATGGTGCACATTAAAGCGCTTTAACAGATGTAGTTATTTACTTTTGGCTTTTAGATTGCGTATATACATTAGGATTCTTCCGCATTTAGTGCCGTTATAAAGTATAAGGCATGTCATTGAGAATATAACTACGTATCGGCAGCCGATTTGGATAAATAGCTAGCCATTTGCAGAAAGTTTCGTTTTCAATTGACTAGCGACACCATTGCCCTTGCGCACACGAATAAGTAAAAAAATTGAAATATGCACAAACCAGTCGCATGCATGCTTGCTCAAAATATGCACAATAACTATGCCATTGAAATATATAGTTTTGATTTAATATAAATATTATTGCCATAGGTCAGTCGTGAAGTCACGTGTGCAAAAGGTATAGCTTAATTACAAAGCTTCAGTCTGAGCGCTTCTAATTCATTTAATTATTCAGTAACCTGCAGCGTTATCTTCTTTTAAATACTGTACGCTCCAATGTCATTATCTCAAGGTATATTTGCTTAAATTTAATTTATTAAATATTCAACTATAAATGAATAACTTATAGTGTTTGCTTAAAAAGAAACATGATGTTATCAGAAGACTGACGAACGGGGGGAAAAAATTCAATAGCTTATATGGCCTTTTTTATTTTTAAATGCGCATTCAGAGAAAAACTCAGAAAGAAATTTTACCAATCGTTTTTTGCCAGTCCTGAAGTTACGTAAGCAAAGGGAATGCATTAGTTGGTTTAAAAACAGCGATAATCTTGCGTGATTTTTTCTAAATCACTTGACTTCACGACTGCCAAAATACGATTCGTAAAGTCACTGTCTGAGTATCGCACATGTATTGCTATCATATTTAATTCATCATGTACACAGTTAATGACTTATACCTAACTACAGAGTAAACCTAACATTTAATAGGTTGTTGAAAATTGGCCATTGTTTTACAATGGCCATCATTTTTTGTTTTGAAACGATCAACAGGTAAAGATCGATGCATTAGTCAGGCTATGAGTAACCGAGATATGATAAAAAAAACTTTTGTATTTAGAAATCAGCTCTGGTGCCCTAAAATATGTTGTTGGCGTTCTGACCCCAGTTTTGACGCTATTGAAATTCATTTTTGGTATTCTTAAACCTGCATTTTCCCCGGAATTCTTATTTCGGTGTTCTTGAATCGTAATCTTTGTTCTGAAATCTACATTTAAATTTCAAAATCTATATTTGGATTTTTCGAATAAATTTTGCTGCTCAGGTATCTGTTTTTAAACCCGAAGCAGTGGAGTGACTTAGCAGAATGAGCTACACATTTTTCACCAGAATTATTCTACAGCTTGTAGTAAAACGAGCCAATAACTTAACGTTTAGATTTTCACCAACATTTTTACTTTATCCTCACAAAAGCAAAATTATATGTTACTTCTCTATCTAAATTAGCATTTTTGCAAATGAATTTTGCCCTGCTCGAAATCATATATTCAATATTGATTTAACAACATTTTCCTTATTTGCTAGATCACCATTGCGTTTTGAAAACTGTTTTACAAATTGTAGAGCGTAAAGGTCGTCACATACGTCGATACAAATTATATCTTGATACTTCTTTCCAGATATATTGTTGCTTGATATTTCCCCGTGTGTTGGGAAAGATTTCCTTCACAAACAAATTTCCAGCTATACATGTACATGTATATTTCCAGAATAGGAAATGATTCTATTCTGAGCAGCTTTCAGTATTTACGGAAAGAAAATGACGTCATAACTTTTACAGACATGCATAAAAGTTTCCTTCTGTTCGATAGCCAATCAGGAAAGACATACGTCATAGAATAGAAACCGTGCTGTCATACTACTAGGATATATTCTGAAAGTATTACTCCGTGTGATCAGCTACAGACAATTGTTTCAGGTAAAATAACCTTCCTCATGTATGACGGCTTTTAATCTATTTATGCACAAAAGATAAAATAAACAGACATCGAAGTACACCGGAACACCCACGATTACGTCTACCTTTACATCAGTAAACGTGAAAGAGTGAAATTATTACAGGCTTAATGCAACCGACAGTAATGCTGTTACATGACATTGGCAGGATATATTCGATGATCGAAATTAATTTATTCATTGCTGAAATGAATCCGGATAAGTTTTTAGAAGCGATAACATGTTCGATACCTTCTGGTTGCAATTTCAAACGATGTTTATCACTTCCGATCAATACGCATTTCCCCGCATTAGGTTATCAAAAGCCTGCTCAATAACACTCTGCAAAGGACAAATGAATGCATTAGGCATTCGCAGTGAAATTACTTTCAACTTTAAACGTGGGAAACACGTGAAGCGCAATTCTACATAATGAGTAACTAAGTGGCAGTTATTCCATGTAAATAGAATCATGAAAGGGCTATTTTTAAGTCGTTCCTGAATCCTGCGCTTTTGCATATATGAATTTCCATGCCGGGTGCAAAATTGCCCATTTTTCTTTTCCAATAGCATCCAGCTGGCCTGTAGACGCATCTCTATTTATCACTTTCCCGTCGTTGCCACGAGAGTGCGTCTCAGGCAGCGAGTTGACGGTAGGAGTCTTTTAAAGAAGCAACCTGAACCAATTCGGCACGGAGGCAAAACCGATGAGCTGACGAACCAACTCCAAACTTAAATCCACGAGCAAAATCAACGAAAGACAACCCGTGAGGACTTATGTAACATCAACCGATCTCAGGAGGATTAACGTTAGTACGTAAGGTTCAGCTGATCTCTGGGGATTATTTAAGGTAGGAATCATTTGTTTTTAACATCTCGAAAACAATTTAGTCTAGGATTATAATGTAATTACTTGATTTACAAAAACATGGTTCAAACATTTAAAGAAAAACGTTAAATTAATGTATTTTAATAAAAAAAAATTTAAACTTAATAGAAATACAAGCGCTTTTTTTTCTTTTTTGCATTACAGTTATTGAATATTCATATGTAGCGAAGACAACAGTGTATTTCTGACACAATAACGTAAATTGTTAACAGTTATCTTAACAAAACGGTTACTTATAATACTAATTATCAGTTTTGGTAGCTAATTTATAAATGTTTTAACGACGAATTGCGAACAACATAAAATAATTTATTTTAATTCACTATACAATAAAATGATATTGCGTTTCCCTTGTGGAAATAAAAGTCATCAATTGCTTTAATTTCGTGGTTAATAATCCGAATAAAAGTTTATTAAGAATATGTAATTATGGTTGACATCTGATGCTGGGAACCGGTATACATAACAATACTATTTAGTCAAATAAATTTGTCAGGGTACGTCCATTTTTATACGTAAAATTTTGAAATGACATTATTGATGTGGTGAGAAATGCAATGGCGTATCAATTTTTACACATTACAACTAACAGTAATTTTTAAGAACGAGACTATTACCTCAAACAGCACGCTACAGGTTCTATTTACATGCACTGCACATTTCAAATGCAAATGCACCTACTTGTAAGGGTATGGTCAATTCAGAAGGAGGTTTTAAAAAACATATCTTTAACATTATTTTTAAGGAGGTTGAAACAGCTTGTTTTAATAGGAATCAAATTCCATACCCTACCAAAATTTAATCTTCTAAATGATTTTACGATAATTCTAAATTGCTACAATCTACTTTGCAATTCCGTTAAGGGATTTTAAGGACAAATGCAGGTAAGGTAAACAAAGTATGTTAGAAAAATAGAACATGATCCCAACTTAATTTAATAAACAGGATTTTGTCGTTCGTAAACTCATAAATGTGCTCGTATTTGTTTGCCTAGTAAACTTGTTATTAAAAACCTACTGATAATAGACGGTCTATCTTGAATCATTGAATATCCTAACTAGAAAAAGAAAGCAATTTAATTTTCCAGTTGAGCTGAGTTACCCTGGCACTCGACCATATCGATAGACGTCATAGCAAAACTACCACGCGTGAATTTGACATGCAGCTGATAATTAATTGTTACTTTGACAGATTACTAACAGAAAAGATCCAATATATCTCGTTACAAAAATCCGCGTTCAATTATTAATTAGGCCATACAGTAGTGATGCATGTATATCCAAAACGGTATATAAAAAATAGTTTGCGATGAAAACCATATACTGTATTCATTCGACAAATAGCCCCATTCGTCATTCTGCAGCTTAGAAGAAATGTTGTTTAGGGCATGAAAAGTGCGCTTTCAACAAAAATGGCCTTAAATACGATGTAAGTGCCACACCTAACACCAATAATGCATTATATACTGTAGATGCGAAATTGAAGACATTCCTCCGTGAATGGGATTTTTATGAAGCCTATAAATGAAACTGCACCAACGTCATTGCATGCATTTGTGGCTCGGGTGATAAAACAATTCATTTTTACTTCTCTATTTATCTCCCATGAAAGCCACTCTTACATTGCGATTGGCTGCATTGATTCTAACATGACGTTCTATGCATGATGAAAGTCCGACATTTGAAACCTGCAGTTCAAACTACGCAACAATTTACGAGTCGTATAGATGTTGCCGCTTGATATACAGTATGTTGTATGCAAAATTATAACGCAAATGTTATATGCAAATATATTTCCAACCACATTTTTACAATAAACATTTCTTTAAACCCTTATTCAAAAATGAAGAATTTTCTAAAGCAAATTTCATTTGTCAACGGGCACATGCCCGGCAAGCCTCCGTATTTTACTGTAATAATGAAATCAGTCATCTAGGCAAGTATAGGAGTCCATTGACAGCGTGCGAGCGCATATAGGACATGCAACTACTTTCATCCTAAGTATAATACATAGGACGAGCACTGAAAAACCTGTGCAACAACGTCAGTGAGGCATTATGTTGCTCGAACGAAACACGAATGGATGTCAAATGCTGCAAGTAAATGAAAAATTGAGTTTTAGAAGAACTGAAAGAAGAAGGACAAATTATATTCGTTCACATCCATTGAACTGTGAAATCAAACGTATTGCAATTTTTTCAAGCTGATGTGTCACTTTAACGTTTTCTAGATGCTAAAAAATTCCATTAACTTCCCCATCGTCTCTATACGACCGAATTACTCGCCAATCGCATTACTGTATGGCAAAAAATCAAATAGAAGGTTTTATTTCTTTAAGCCCTTTTAATATATATGGATTGCATATACAAAAATAACAATGAATTTCATGAATTCTAAACTTTCGTTTTATAAATAAAATCGAAAACACGCTCACCTATACAAATGCATACCGTATGCTCTGTAAGGATTTCGAATTTGCAAACCGACATTGCATTTAATCTCAAAAGATTTTGATAAATTTTCGGAATTTTATTTCACAAATTTTCGAATTATTGTCGCTAATAGGCTTAACATCTTTGAACTACAGTACATCCCTTAAGCATTCCAAATTCATCCTAGGACATCACAATCAACAAGTATATATACGCAAACTCAATTACGCGTCGCATAAATTGTTCAACCTACCAACCTGTAATACATTTCTCCGTTTAATTGTCAACATTTCCTTGCAAATAACAAAATTGTTTTCCAAATGCCAGTTCATTCTGCATGATAACATTTATTTTTAACTCAGGAACGCATATACAAAAATAACAATGAATTTCATCTGCCCTGACTATACTATACTCAAACAAAATGTTATCCCATTTGATTCCAACTTCTCATTAAATTTTCATATAGAGGATGAAGCATATGTATGCTTCACCCTGTATACAAAAATCTGTATGAGCCTTTCGAATATGGTCAATTTAATTAAGTTGACATTTCTGCCACCATGAATGTATGCAACCTTGCATTGCACGAATGCATGGCTGGAAGGTATCGGCGACGCTAAACTATAAATCAGCAGAGTTCCGTCGAATTCCGCAGGGAGCTTTCCTGCCATGCATTTGTGCAACGCATAGTTGCATGTATAAATGATGCCAAAAATGTCAAGAAAACTGTAAAGGTCGGCGAACGCGCTCACTTTTTATCGAGTTGTGCCATCAATTATTGCTATCCAATTAGCTTAGGTTTGATAATTGATACTCATTTACACGATATAGTTGATAAAATAATTCAATGGAAGCATATGCCTACTGCATCAACTCAGTTGAATAGAAACCAACCCATCGCGAGACGAGAATTTTGAAAATGGCCGCCATCTTAGGAGTCCAGGTCAAATTGAAGAGCGTTAATTGCCAATGAAAGTCTACCTTTGTCATTGATAATTATATATCTTAAATGCCCATTTAACTTGCTTGTAGATCGTTCGTACATGTACAAACTTTATGGAATTGTTCTGGCATATACATGTATACGATCTTCAAATGTGACGATACTATACCGTACTTAACATCCCTAATGAATCCGTTGAGGAAATAGATTTATCAGTAATTTTTCTCTCAGCCATTTTCCAAGACAACTTCAAGATCGATTTCGGCGTTTCAACTCATTAATTGTCCTTTTAAATAAATGTGAAACGGGATGCGCATATGTGCCTGCCATGATTACTGCCTTTTTTGGTGCATTAGCAATTATTCAAGCGGTAAAACTGCAAATTATGTGGACCAAAATTGCAACGCAAGCATTGTGTGCGTTGCATCCTCTTTTAAGTAAGGTCAACCAAAAAAAAAAGATATCTGGAAATTACATGCGTGAGTCGTGCGTTAATTGCATGGTGATAATTACCGCGTCAGGGATTTTAATGTCCCACTTTCGTTGTAATTTCATCACACCAACGATGCGCGTAGGGAATTTTCTACCGTATCATTTTGCAATAAAACGTCGATATTATTTTCATAATTAAGATAATATGGGTACTCAGGCATAAGCTTTACAAAAGTTACTTTTGGCAGACGAGAAGTAACGTGTGAAAAAGGAATAATTGTTTGAAAACAGTGATAACCTTAATGAGTGAGTTTTTAAAACCAATTAGCCATTGTACAGTGACCATTTTTCGCAAGTGATTACACAATGACAATAGTGTTCTTCGTAAAGCTTTTGCTTAAGTATACCCCTGATGACAAAATAATTCCCGCGCCGAAATTGCTATGAAAAAGTTGGGTTTTCGATGCAATTAATGCATGGTCATGTAAATGTGATGATGTTTGATGTTTTATGTTTTCATTGATTTTGGCACTATTAAAACACGACGACGATAAAAAGGTTGAGCTTGTTGATATTTAAACAAATATGGTTGTCTTAAATTAATAATGGCGAATTCGACTGGGCACACCGGTGCACCAGGTGTGCACCGCCTCCACCATCAAGGGAGCTGGTGGATGAGGTGCACCCAACATGGCGGATAGGATGGT
>JAQGAO010004584.1:0-14913 GCA_034697705.1 Ommatoiulus sabulosus
GTCGCCCCGTAGCGTAAGATTTTTTTTTTCGTTTTGTACGCGTTCTGCGTCATCACGTACAAAACCAAAAAAAAAAAAAAATCTTCCGTGACGGGGCTCCGTAAGCAAATATACAAACATATAAACATACATCTCTTCTTTACATACATGTATAGTGTATAGATATATACGCACGCACCTTAAAATGCACGTTTTGAATGTGCGGCATTATTGGCATTATATGCACAGTATGTACAGTATACAATGTACTGGATATACCGAAAGCTTATTTACCCTAAAATTATAATTTACCCTAATCGTTATAGTCGATTAATTATTCTAGTCACGCAAATGTACGAGCGTATACTTGTATTTCAACCAAACAAAATAACAAAGCGTGCATCGAGTAAATTAATAGCCGAGAACGTAAACATAAACAACATTAACGAGACAAACCAACTTAATCACAAATTTAAATAAATACTCTAGGATAAAGCGCACTATGCTACGTTTCCTTGGCAGAGTGTGCTTTATGAGCGTCCCTCGCTCGGAAATCACGGTGAATAATGAAATGTTAGAAAGAGATGCAAGTCGCGTAGGAGAAGAGAAGAGAGAGCGAGTAGAAGGATGGCTAAAAGAGGCCATTTTTTATCCGTTTCATTTTCAGTCGGCTTCTGTCTGCCCTCGTAAATCATTCGCCCAAGATGTAAACATCAAAATGGCGGACGAGATTGGAACGAAACTCCGACGACCATTGTTACACACTGAACGGATAAAGGGGGGGAAGGGGGGCGAACACCATTCTCACGGGCTCAAAGTTCTTCAACCGTCAATTGTTGACTCGTTTAGGTCGAAATGGTTACTATGGAATGTTGCAATTTGTAAAGGAACCCCCACGGGTAACCATGGCAACTGTCACCTGACAAAGTCGTGTTCCAATGAGAAACGAAATACCGTAATCATGGTATAACGCGGCGTTCCATGAAAAAACAAATATAGAACGTAACCATGGGAACTATGAGATGCAACGTTCCATTAAGAAATGAAAGAACGTAACAATGGGAACTATGAGATGCAACGTTCCATGAAGAAATGAAAGAACTTAACCATTGAAACTATGAGATTCAACTTTCCATTAAGAAAGGACTATGAGATGTAACGTTCCATTAAGAAATGAACGAACGTAACCACGGGAATTATGAGATGCAACGTTTCATGAAGGAATCTCGAGTGGGACGTAACCATGGGGAACTATGAGATGTAACGTTCCATTAAGAAATGAAAGAACGTAACCATAGGAACTATGAGATGCAACGTTCCATGAGGAAAGGAAAGAACGTAACCATAAAAACTATAAGATGCAACGTTCCATTAAGAAATGAAAGAACTTTACCATGGGAACAATGGATGCAACGTTCCATGAAGAAAGGAAAGAATGTAACCATGGGAACTATGAGATGTAACGTTCCATTAAGAAATGAAAGAACTTAACCATGGGAACTAGGGATGCAACGTTTCATGAAGAAAGGAAAGAAGGCACGAAATCTTAAAAAAATGGCCATTTCAACCTTTGAACATGGTCGAAAACTGTCCGTAAACAACTCTTCGAGGATCGATACTCAGCTCGCTAGTTCATTAAAGTAATTTAGCTATTTTCTGTTTCTCAGATCCAGATTTTATTTGCAGTATATTGTTTCTGGGAAGTTCCCTCAATCCTTTTGTACCAGGAATGGAAAGCAGTAAACACGATCCAATCAGCTCGAACGCAAACCAGTTCGACAAATAACTGCTTTTCGGAAAGGGCACGACGTCTAGGAGTTGAGCTTTCACCCTGGAAACCCGTCCTGCATAAAAGCCAAAAAAAGCAATCCACCAAATTGAAAATGAACCAATTCTTGCTACGTTGAAAAAGAGCCACATTTTGAAAATTCTTCAAAGTGCCCGAAACCATGTCGCTAAGCTACCTTACGAAAGTGAGTGGCCTTAACAAAGGCTAACGTTTTAGCCTTCATCTTTGAACTAGTGATCCTGAAATTGATTCAAGCTTTATTAAGATTTGTAACATGTCCTTTGATGCAACATCCGCTCAATTTGACTTTCCAAAAGACAGTGAACTCGAGGATTTTTATGGCTCAAATCGTACCCAGTCCTAGGCCGCATTTTGCACCAACTTATTATGTTCGATTCTACGGGGTCAAAACATTTTTTTTTTTTACAAACAAAAAGTAGAAAAGTTTGTGCTTTTTCCTAGATGACCTGCTTTAGCCCCTCCTATAAGATGCGGTGAAGGGAATGTTTCCTATGTAAATATGACCTCATTTAATACCTCTCTGGAGACCAGCTCTACTTAAGTCGTTAGAAAGATAGAAGGATGGTTTGTTCGTTCAATTTATTTACCGAAGCCCAAGGACAGGTAGTTTATTCAATATATTTAGTAACGGAAATAACGACCAAAAACACGAGAACATGGCGTTGGAAAAACAAAAAACAAACCGATAGAAATTGACCAAAAAACGACCAAAAAAAGATAAAAAGACGAAGAAACTAAATAAAACAAAAGAAAGTGAAGCAGAAACGACACAATAAAGCAAGAAAAGACGACGACAAAACGACACAAAACACGAGAAAAAAGAAGAAACGACAAAAATTTAACGAAATAAAACAAAAGAAAATACAAGAACACAATTGTGACGATCGATGCTGAAGAAAACAGCACAAAACACGAAAAAACTAAGAAGAAATGTCAAAAACATGGGAAGATGATGAAGAAACGACACAAAATACTGGAAAACAAAGAAGCTAAAACAAACAAAAAATATGAGAAAATGTAACATAAACTACAAAAATCACAAGACAAATGAAAAAGAAAGGACAACAATAAAAAAGAAGAACATGACATACGTCTTGTATAGGAGCAGTTTGTATTAATGGAACTTATTAAGCACTTGCAAGGCCAGATAAGAAGGACCAGTTTAGAGGCTAGGCATGTTTGTTGGAAGTTATTTAACGATATCCGTAACCATACGTTCAGGATTCTGTTCAGGCTGAATTTTGGATCCCGTATAATCGAGAGTCTATTGTACCTCCATGTATATACTGTACATGTTCTCGACACTAGCCCAGCCGTAAGCTAAACACGTTACGCGTAATATGTTTTGACATATTTCCAATTCTTCCAGAAGGAACAATCACCATTTGGAACATTTTTCTCCAACAATATAAAAAGACATATTGATCACCATCTGTAGTTTTTCCAACAAATACAGTTTTCATAAGGTCAGAGATGGACCATTCACTGAAGTTCGATTCTGATAACACTTGAGGAGGGAGTTGCGATCATCTTCAGAACGGCTCCATCTACCCAAAGCATTACAATTTCAATAAATACATTATTTTTTTGTACAATTTGTCCTTAATATCGATAATTATTTACGACCATCCGCTCTGATGACAATGCTAGAGGTTTTTTTTGGCCTCCTTTCTTTTCTTCCAAATCCAATTTTTTTTT
The DNA here is from genome assembly GCA_034697705.1 of Ommatoiulus sabulosus. Taxonomy (NCBI): domain Eukaryota; kingdom Metazoa; phylum Arthropoda; class Diplopoda; order Julida; family Julidae; genus Ommatoiulus; species Ommatoiulus sabulosus. The sequence continues at coordinate 3,488 of JAQGAO010004584.1, forward strand.
CACAAAAAAGGAAAGTAATTTGTTGGATGGAAAGGTCAATTGCGTGACATGTGTACAAGATGGCTTTAGGAACAATGGAATCGATGCGATTTGTGTACACGGCTCGTTTCATCGTCTGTTTAGCTTTTGTTCAATATATTTGCTCAGCACTTTAATGAAAACTGTGTCCGTTTTCAACTAATGAAAATGGCACGTCGAAAACACGTGATGCGATGGTCAGAAAATGCACCAAAGCGTGCATTACTGCAAGGTTGCATACTGAGGGGCCAACGGTAACCACTCTTACTTCTGAGAGTACCATTCTTAAAATGTTAAAAAATTAAAGAAATTTTATATACATTTTTGCAATAAATTTACGTGAAAGCACTCAAATATTTTTTGGACAACTATTACAAATCCAAATTGCGAGGGTCACAAAACCTTGTACATTAAACTTTGAAAAATTATGTGATCTTTTCCACAGAGAAAGGGTCCTAAAATAATATACCAACTTTTAAAAAAAATTCTGAACATTTGATATTTTCCAATACTGTTAAAACTTTCAAATATAATTTTGATTTAAGAAATTTGATTTTGGAAATTGTCACAGTTATTTCATTTTGAACTAATTTTCTTAGATAAGAATGTTTTTTGAAGTTTTAACATTAACTTCAAATAACATTCTTATCTAAGAAAATTAGTTCAAAATGAAATAACTGTGACAATTTCCACTACGCATATGCCTCAAAACCCAGCACATTATAATTGCAATTTTGAAACTTTATAAAATAGTCTGATCAAAGAAAACTATTTGAAAAAAAAGATCCGAATAACAATGCAAGGATCCTAAAATCCTCTATACCTGTAATGTTAAATGCTTGAAAGAAAAGGTAATCTGGTCTAAACATTATTTGAAAAGAATTCTGTGATACGAAGTCAAAAAATGTTACTTTATCAAAATTATTATTATTATTATTATGGACAATTTATATATTTTAGTAATATATGACATCTGTAAAATTAACAAAATTAGTAGGAAGATTTGAACTTACATGTATAATGTGTAATTTGAAAAAAAGCATGTCTCCAGACGGGTCCGTTTGCAAAGTGTAAAATAGCTAACATAATTTTAGCCGGAGTTTAACCAAGCTACTGTACATGTATTTTATCAAGTGAACTTGTTGAATTATTTGCAGATTTAATCCCTGATTATCGTTAGCATGGGATCACGCAAGAAACTACTGGTGTATTTTCCCTTTTTGATCCCCAGGGAACTTCGTTCATTGAAATTTTTCTATTGTTATAACCAAATAGATTTCTCGCAACAAAAAATCGCTTCCATTAAGTGCACGTAAACCTAAAGCAAAATCAATTTTGATGTCTTTATTAAAGTTGAATAACAGCCCGAGCGGACTCTAGGGTCCTTCAAAAGGACCCATTCAACATTCAATGGACCATTTCGATGAAAACTTGCAGAAGTTCAGCAAAAAAGACTGAAAATCAGAAAAGGGAATTTAGTTCCAAGAGAGATGGTAAAGCACTCTAAATGCAGTTCATGGTAGTTGTTGACATATGTTTTCGAAACAGCGATTAAAAGCTTATATTTTTATCCTTTTCGAAATTTAGTCATCGAATTGTACAGTAATAAACAAAATGACAAAAAAAACAGAAAACATTCATTTCGATTAATGGTATCGTAGGGTCGATTCAGCGCCATTTTGTTATACCTTTCGAAAGCTTTTAGGGAAGCAAAACTTCAACAATGAAACTTTTATGCAAAGGTTAACTAAAAGAACTTGCCTCCCGGGAAATTTTCGCCACTGGAATGAATGAAACGTCACGTGTTATATGCATGCATGCTGACGAAATCTGCATAAGGTCCATTGTTTCAACGTTATATTAATGTTTTGTTATTTTACTTTTTAAGAAATTTTCCTCTAATTTGTCTGGATAATGCTTTAAGAAACATTGAAAAACGAATAATTATATTGACAGTGCATAGCAATATTTTAAAACATTATCAAAAATACACTTTAGTATTTCATTTCATTTTGTACAATTAATTTTAAATAATTAAAAACATTCGTATATAAGTAAATATATCTTGCAAACAATTTTTATAAATATAAATTTGAATGTAACTGCATTCATTTTGAATATTTTGGAAAATATGCTTTTCCCATCTTTCATAATGAAAATCATAATGAAAAAATAATCATAATGAAAATCATTTCTTGAAGAATTGATTTTCCAACTTTATCACCAAAATTAATGCCAGTTTATTAGAAACATCTTCATAATAATTTAATTTAGAATTGCATAATAATGTAAAAATTTGAAAATTAGATGCATATTGATTCAAAAATTTAAAAACCACCAATTTGCATATACATGTAGCATTAATACGACGTTTTACAAGGGATGGAAATCGATACCTTCTTCACCAATTTTTGGAACATTTTAATTTGAGTGCTAGTTTTAGAAATATTTTTGCATAATACAACACACACGGTGCAATTGTTTACAATTATCTTCGAAAAAGTCCACATTAATGTCAGCGCATTAATTAGTTGCACGCGCATCATTCCTTAATTATGTTTTCCTATTAATGGAAACTGCATTAACGCATTAAAAATTTACCATTGTTGGCACATAGGGTCGTTAACACCCCCTTAATAACACTGTAATGACAACTCCGCAAATTTTTACCATACTGTTTTGTTTTGAAGTATAATGAGAAAAAAAAGCTAAATTTTTATTACTTTCCAACTTCGCAAAAATATTATGGAATAATTAAAAACTAACTAAATACTGTAGTTAAAAACTAAACGTATAACTGAGATAAGGAATATATCCGAACTTCACATGATACAATCTAATTAATATAAATTACTATATCACATTATGCACTATAGCATAGTCTTGTATAATTAGCGGAAAACTGCAAACAGAGCGGAAATTGAATTATATTCTGGAGTGGAGTTGACACGTTCTCGCGAAGCATTTAATCTACGGGTATTTGAATTTGAATTCGTGCTTACGTCGAACGAAGCCGAATGGATCCTGACCGTCGTAATCCTTTCGGATTTGAAAAATTCAATTATATTTCTCCTCGATAAAATCCTGCGTGATTGAATCGTGGGTCCTATGGGAACCCTAATGGAAAAGTTGCCATGCATAGGTAATAATATACAAATTGGCCACATCTGGCATATCCGAACATATCGAATCCATCCCACAATGTTCCTAATTTCAGATATAATATTTAAAATGATCCAATAATGAATCAGAGCTTGAGATATAATATATATCCGATAAAAAAAACAGACCTAAGAAACATGTCCAATGCAACAACCTTTGCATAAAACCGTATCTGACCATATCATGTTCATACGCCGCCTATTATAAATTCATAAATAAGACCATATCTGACGCATACAGTATATACAGTATGTATGATACATCGCATTGATGTATATGGGAGCACATACATGTTGCTTCCGGATTAAGTACATTATACATGGTTATTACAAAAGAATTATCGGGTTTTAAAAAGATATATTTTGGAAAGTATTACAGATACAATAGTAAATGACACATGAAGAGAAAGTGAAAATGTCCAAGTATTTAATCATATCATCACAAATGTTCAATGTGAGATCCTCGTGTCACACGACACACGGTAGTCCAGTCCGGCCCAAAAAAGCTGAAGTGTGTTCCTATTAATGCTGTTCACAGCAGTTCAGATACTCAAGCACACAAAACGCTTTCTGCTGCATAGACGCCATTTTGTATACTTGGTTCGTGCTGCCACCTGGGCGTTTGAAGCAAAGTTCGCAAGTGCGCGTTTTATTAAACTTGGACGTTTTCCCTTTCTTTTCGTATGTCATTTAATATTATATCTGCAATTCTTTGCAATGTACATATTTTTCAAACCCGATGATTCTTTTGTAATAGCCCTGTATATAGGCCACGGTGCATATAGCCTAACCCGTGACGACGTTACAAGCATGGCGCCGTATCAAGTCAATATATAAAATCAAAGCATTAATTGTGTTTATGTAATGGGACAGATAGTCAATATATTTGATCATATCAAGTCTATTTAATGGGCCATATCAAGCGTGTGCATAATCGCTCATATCTAGTCGATATAATGGACGGGGGCAGATACACTCGGCCCAGAACACACAACGATTACGTGCAATTTGCAAACGCGTGCTTACCACATGTTTTACAAATGTTATATGGAAATAAGAGGGTACCATGAAATAAAAAAGATTTGGATTATCGTGACCAGATCAGTGTTAATCCCGTTCACGCCGAGACGAGGCGTTCGAAATTCGCGAGCAAAATGCACGTTTAATCATGTTTCCAAGACCATGTTTTGAAATGCAATTTGATAAAACTCAATAAAAAGGAGCGAACTTTTAACGCAATTGCATTCAATTTCTGTCAAACATTTCGATCAATATATTGACCAATCAACGCGTCTGTTTACTCTGAATTCAACTGGGTTGATAACGTCATCCAGTTCCTTTTTTTTTGCACCGCCCACTTCGATGATCGTCATCATCACATAAACGTCATTTTTTAATTCAAAGCATGAATTGCATTTATTGCGTCACGCATTCACTCAATGAACAACCAATATCGTTAGAACTAACTCAAACTAAAGACAGGATAAGAAGAATTTCTGCCAGTTTACAGACGTTTAATCGTAAACATTGCAAACATGGATCGATTAGAACTAAATAAAAACAGATATAACTAAAATTTCAAAAACTTCCATTGACTCGTAGTTACGGTTATTTTCAAAATTGAAAATTGATTTTCTAAAAAATTACAATTTTATTTTTTAAAATAAACGACAGCCACCTTGATTTCGATAAATAAAAATAAATCAAACTCGAACTAATAAAGCTAACATTCACTGAAAGGTTAGGATTATCAATGTCACCAATCTTTTAATATGTTAGAATTTTAATAGCTTCTATTAACTTGTTAGTTAGGAATATTATTGTTTTTGAATATGAAAGCGAATGGCTGCCAATTTCATCGATGCTGAGTAAAACAATAACGTTCTCAGAACGTTCTAACTACAGAATAACATAACAGTTACAAGTTACATACGGCTATATTTGGCTAAACAACTCGTAATGACGAATTAATAAATCATGTCACTGCATTTAAGGCTCGTAAACATATGGCATTCGCCAAATGTCTAAAAATGGCCACGTGTTTCGTCTGTTTTTATTGTTGTGGTTTTATTAGAGTCGCAATATCGAGCGTCCATAAAGCCTAACTAATAAAAATATTAAATTTGCATGAAATAGGATTTTTCCGCCATAGCTAATTTATTCCTGAAATCCTAGACGAGTTCAAACATTCTCTCCATTTTCACATGTGCGTTGCTTTTTAAAAAAAATTAACATACAGTAGGGGCACTCAGACAGAAGCTTTGCGAATCCCCACGCAATTTTAAACGGTTGCCTTGGTTATTTTCTGTTCGTTCTAAAGTAGAACGCCACGTTTTTTTTTCTTTTCGTTCTAAGGTAAAACGCCACGTTCCATGGCTGCCATGTTTGTATTCTTTTCGTTCCCAGGTAGAACGCCACGTTCCGTTTCCGTTCCACAGTTACCATGATCACGTTGTCTCCGTGCATCCATCTGACGCCATTGGTTTGAAATGGCGCGACGATCGCGTGCTCAAAAATTGACCGAAATCGAACCATGTTCGGGGACTACGTGTTGTCGACGTCAATTTCCGCGCTGTTCTTCTTCTTTTTCTTCTTCTTTTCGTTTGATGTTTTGTGCTGTGTCCTAGAGTAGTTTGAGTGCGCGAGGCAAGCGCTATTATTGCGCATTACGTGCGTAACGAGCGACGAGCTGCGAGCTAAAAATAGCCTCTTTTCTGTTTAAAAGGGAAAAAAGGCGCGTTGGAGGGGCATTTGGACCCCCCTGGCTGCCTGTAGATTCTACGGCTCGATAAGAGAGGTTGTTTCTCTCGCTCTCTCTTGTTCATGGATACGCGCCAGCAATGGACTATGGATTCGCACTTCATTAAAGCCTCCGTTCGACAATGGGGGCGCCACTTGTGGCGACACCATGGGGGACGCTCGAAAAGGTCCGGTGCAGAAATAAGACGAGGGGTGGTTTTAGGAAGAACTTTTTTTATGTTGTTGCCCATTGGTAACGAAATGAAATACTCTAACGATTATCATGTGACCATTTCATGAAAGAGTCCATGTCGAAAAAATTATTAAAAGATGATGCTCATTTCTTGCGTGCTATAAAATTGTCCAAAAAAAAAAAAAAAAAATGACGATTTCATCCCTCCCTTCCCCAAAAAAGGCACTTTTCACCCCTATAACAATGATATTATTTGCAAAAAATGTGACATTTCTAAAAATCGTCCCATTTCTATAAAATAATGTTTCCTAAAAAAACGACACTTTTTCTTAACAAATAACGAATTATGAAGAATTTTTCCTGAAATTAAACGTCTACTAATACAAATATGAGAACTTTATCAACAAAAATACTTTTCTTTCTAATAAATGAATTTTTTTTTAAAAAAAAACAGGTAAACTATTTTGTAAGAAAAGGACAGTTTTACAACAACAAAAAAACAATTTTGTGTGTGCTAAAAACTGACATTTACAACAATTTCCAATTTTAGCATAAAAAATTTGAAGAGTGATCCAAAAACTAACAATTTTTAAAAGTTGTATAGTAGTTGCGCAACACGTAACATGTAAGTTCAGTACAATGATTGTAGTAAACAAGTTTGTTCAAGCCAGGTAACTTCATGACAGCATAAAATACCCTTCTTGTCATATTTCTGAGTATTTCTTCCTCCCTCCCCTCATTTTGCGGAATTATCCGGGAAACGTTTCCCAACCATCCCCGGGAAATCGGATTTCGTTGTACTTAGGTATTAAAATATTCACATCAAGAATCAGGAAAACGCCATCTGGCGACTTGAAATCCGTAGTGCAAAGTTTTTTTTTTCGTTATTGCCTTCTCTGGAGGCGAAACAATTTTGTTGCAATTTTCTGCTTTGTGGAAATGAGGTTCTCCATTTTCCATGTTGTTGACGATACGTTCCGTGTTGACATTAGAAATGAGATTAAATTTAAATATTTAATTCTCCAAAATGCGCTTATTTTGCTAGAAAGACTGTCGTGCTAGGGCAGATGACTAACTACCTTAGGGCCGAGATAGGCCTCAAACGGAAGCCGTTTTTCAGAAAAAGTTAGGGGCTGGGAGCTTTCCCACATTTGAAAAATAGGCAGAGGGAAGAGCTTTCTAGCGTGAAACAGACCGGCTTCCGGTGTAAGCCTCGCTATATCTTTTCGCATAGATCTCGACGTCATCAATAAGCCACGTCCCTTGCCCACCTCTGCAAATTGAAATACCTGGAATGAAGATGTACACGAAAAAAAGAACCGATCCATCGATTTTAACGAGTTTCGCATTTTTATATGAGGTGCATCTTTTCTCGTTAGGCGGGATGGACCGAAGATGCTTCAGTTCCTCCTTATTTCGGAGATCAGATGATTGCTGTACTTGGAGGTTGTACGCGCCTCCGTGGTGTCTATACACCATCTTCCACATCCATGAGTCCCACTTCAACTAAAAACTGTCGACACTTCTTCTTTGGACCTAGAGTCGGCAGAATTTGGAACTCGCTCCCTGCTAGGGTGGTCATGGCCTCCACATTATCCGAGTTTAACACTAAATTAAGTGGAGTGAACTTAACTGATTTTGAAACCCTGACATTTTGAGGTCTTAACTGTGACACTATTGTAATATCTCTCGTTGGTATTGAGTTTTTGTGCACTGTGTATCATGGGGTAGATGTAAGTGATTAACTGTAAAGTGATCCCTTCTATACCTGTTTCCATTTTGGAATAAAGCTTTTTATTATTATTATTATTATTATACGAAACCCTAGATGTGGAACTGAGGTCAGAAGCTTTACGAATGGCACTTTTAGCGGTTGTGAAGCAACGAATGCGCGTGACTTGACGACTGCCAAACGCGCTTCCGTCCGAGTACCCCTATTCACGTAGATCATCGCTAATATCGGCACGTTTCGGTTGAAAAAGAGCGAGAATCGCAATTCAAAAAAACAGCTCGCTTCGATGTCGGATGAACGAAATGCAGTTGATCGAAAGCGATGATATTCTGTACGTCAGTCTCGATTCAATTTGCGGCTGACACACGAGTTCATGTTTGCGCTAATCTGCAAACACGACAGAATTTCGTATATTTGCGGACTGACGCGCAGTAGAAACTCTCGGAAATATTAGAGGTCGGATTAAGAAGGTCGTCTCGCAACTATAGACATTTGCCGCGAATACAGTTTTAGGCAAACAAGAAAATATTTTCAATAAAAATAGACACGAACATGTATGTACAGTACATTGTATAAAGTAAACGAAGATAAAGGACTCGGAATTGCTCGTTACACTTTTTTCGAATATGACGCGAGAGGTTTTAACGAAGCGGGATAAGAATGCGACTTGCGTTTTAAATGATGTCGCGCACGAAAAAGCTTAGTCGAGCCAGGCTGAATGTTCCGAAAGCAGATTTGTAAGACACAGAGTGGCACGCGGATCACTATTGGTCAAACGTGTAGCCATGTCGCCTATACCGTAAAAACGTGTCCCGCGCTCATCGTGAGTTGTTAATGCGCATGCGCGAGGTTTAACGGGGAGTTTATCACCTTGCACAACGCGCGTAGTGGCGCCACCGAGCACACTGACCATCACGCGGACATTAGCGTTCATCGTGCGCCCCAAAGCTGAAAACAAGCAGGATTAAGATGCTGAAAGAAACACGTCGAAAGTAAGCATTCTTCGCGCTCGCACCCTAATGTCCGAACGTGTGGTTCTAGGATTGGATTGGTCAGTCGAGAAATGTGTTCGATGGTTAGAGAAGTGGACGTTGAGTAGTTCCGACAAATGCTTTTTACACCCGCTCACAAAAATGCACCGAATAAAATGGAAAAAAAATTGATGACGTTGACATGCATTTCGCTACCAAATTCATTAAAAATACATTGTTTTTTTTTTTAAAAAATGACTGCGGCAACTTAATGAGCACCCCTCGTATTATAATATTTATTATTTACAACTAGGAATGTAGTTAATCGGAGTCCTATTCGTGAACAAAGTCAGAGTGTAATGCGAAAATCTCTCCATTTTGTTTTTATATTATAGCGAGTATTTCTCTTATTTGTGCGCGAATTGTTGTTGTTTTCGGTTCGTTTCGCATCCTTCCTTAAATACCTAAGATTGTGCGTCTAGCCCTTAACTACAGTACGTGTTACTAAGGTAACGATCTGGATAAAAATAAAAGCTCGTTTCGGAGTGACTTTATCGCGTCACTTTATTCTCCCGCACGCTTTTCCTCGACAGCATTTATTGACCGCCTAAAACAATGAAACCATGACACTCGGCGACCTTTTTTTTCTCATTACCTTATCGGTAAAGGCATTCGAGTGCATGTACGTGGAGTATAGTCAATCCGAGTTATAGTTGCCATTAAAAACGGAAATTCGTTCATATAGGTCTAAGTATCTGCTATAGCTCAATATGGACGCTTTTGCACGAATTTATAGCGGGTATTTTTAATACTAAAGCGCGATATACGGCAGCTTTTATATAAATAAAATTAAATCCCATATACAGGAGGTATACTAAATACATTAATTTCCGACAATCGTTAAAAAAAGACGACCGTATGCATTTTAATAAAATTTGGTAGACAAATCCACGTCGACGTCATCAATTATTGAAAAAAAAAAATGTCCATTTTGTTCGTTGCATTTTTGGGAGCGAGTGTATCCTCGCTAAAAAAAAACGCATTCGTTCGAGCCACTCAACGTCCACTTGTCTCACCATCGAACACATTTCTCGACTGACCAATCCACTCCTAGACCCACACGTTCGGACATTGCTCGGACCTTGAACGTCTCGCGCATTTTTGCCCCTCGAATGACTTTGAAAGTTTAAAAAACGCCAGATGCACTATATCCTCAGACTCCATCTTTGCGCACCAATTTTAAGAACGTGTGATTTTTAATGTCGAAATATGTCCAGGAATGATGGAAGAATTTTTAACAACATACCGTATTACATTAAAATCCATACAACCTTTTTTTTTAATGATTGCCGAAACTTAATGAACACCCCTCGTATTTAAAAAGGTAGAAATTTGGATCATTTCGAGTTAAAAGTTCATATAAACAAGTGTCCTATTTTTCAGTAGGTATTGAAATGGTTGTTCCAGACCCTTTTCAATCTTTTATTTAAGAAATTTGTACCACGTTACCGTTACTCATTACATGTACTCGTTTTTATAAAAATAAAAAATTCGATGGTAACACGGCATAACGGCCGTGTACGCAGTGATTGCCACCGTCCAGGGGCAGCTTTAACACATTGTACAAACAACGCCAACTCGTTTTTACGAACTTCCTTTCGCGAACTTCTCGTAAAAACGCTGAAAATTTGACGCACGTTACTACGTAAGTAGTAATATAGTCCATATCACCCCCTTCTAAAATATTTACTTTACCACCCGAAAATCCTCGTAGGTCAATTTTAATGTTGTATATACTAATGAAAAAAAATGTTTCAGTTTCTTGAAAATCTTGCCCCAGATCCGTTTCCTGATCATTTTCCGAAACCTTTTGCAGAAACTGTCGCTGTTTCGTTCAAGTGCATTACTATAGGCAGAGATGGTCATTCGTTAGTCGATCGATCAATCGATACGAACGACTACTCACTCGTGTATTAGTCATTACGAACGACTAATTTGGTTAGTCATTAGTCGTAATCTAGACTAATTATACTATTATTCGTTAGTCATTAGTCGTATAAGCAACGACTTAAAACTGTCCTATCTACATGTATGTACGGAACTGGGAAAATATCTAACGAAATTTTTCACAATTTGACAACTGTCGAAAATTATGCCAAATTGCATAAAAATAACAAAACAGACGGAATTTGGCAAGTGTAGAAAATAAAACACCGTCAAAAAATATTAAAAACTGTCGAGAAACTAGCGACATTGTCGAAAAATGCGCAATAGTGTCAAAAAAAATTTGCAAAATGGTCGAAAAATTCGCAAAATTGTCCAAAAATATGTAAAACTACCGAAAATTCCAAAACAATAGCCTCTCTCTTCGGCTATTTATTCATCGTTTATATTCATTCATTTACATTTAAGAATAATTATTTTAGTCATCAATTTAAGTTAGAAATGAAAACGTATTCGACTAATGCCCAACTCGGATAGAGTGAAAGCCGCTTAATTCGATCACAATTAAGGGTGGGAGCACATTTATTTACTTACCGACCACTGGCGCCACCCAGCGGGCTAACAAGTGCTAATGGGTTTTCAATTAGCACTTGTTAGCTCGCTGGGTG
>JAQGAO010004585.1:0-14912 GCA_034697705.1 Ommatoiulus sabulosus
TGTTGACAAATTGACGCGTTAATTGTTGTGAGGACGAATATATAATCATTGAAGGTATGTTCATGGTTTTTGTATGTGTTTTTTCATTGTAAATTTATAGTGACTGGGAAGGTAACCAGCACTTAAGGTGAAATTGTAACTTTGTAATTAACCCTAACCAGGTGGTAAGGATAGACTTGGAAGCCTCACTGTCATTATTAGATTTTTAGCCTAGTGGGAACTTGCCATAAGAACTTTCTTATTATGCTTGTTTATTGTAAAACTCATAATTTCACACGATGTCATGTATCGTAATTTTAACGTAGTTATTATTTTAATTGTCGTGTCACAAGCTATGGTTCATTGTCTCTGTTGTAAGTTTGTTACAGTTTTTTCTTTTCGTTTTTTGTTTTATAGAAGCTTGACTAAAGGCACATGGGGCCAAAACGTCGCTTATTTAAAGCAATTTTGGTCATAGATTTAATTCTTATATTATTGTAACATTGTGCTGTAAAAGTATCATTTTCCATTTTTTTTATGTTGATACAAAACTTGTAGAAGTTGACTCACCTCCACTATACTCTTTTGACGTGGAGGTGACCCACTACCAAGATGTGCAACATTTAAGGATTTTATTTGTCAGGAATACGTTGCTCCAAATCTTCTTAATTAGACCCTACAGCCAAGCTTAGTGTAGTTAAAATATGTCTGTTAAAATTGAACAGCATTCTTGATATTATCAAGAATCAGAAAAAGAAAAATTTTGAAAGTTTTCGGGACATTTAATCGGACAATTTTTCATACACTTAATCGCGTGTTATTACGGAAATTTAATCAAACATTTGTAATGTTGAACATGAATGGAATGAAATTGCACAATAATGTCACAATCCAAAATAAATACTTCCACTTGGTTAGCTTAATTTGTTAACTTTTTTTTATTTTTTTCCACCTCCTAGTACGAATTTGCAAAACTTTTCATATTTTCTAAAAACAAATTTTTAAAATTGTGGATAACATTGATTATGTCAATGTGCCAAATATATTGCTTCAAACCCTGGAAAAGTTAGCGGAGTTGAATATGAAATTATAAAATTAAAAAAATCTAATTTGAAAACAATCTCAACTCGAGAACATTTAATAATTTTGTATTTAAACAAAAATATTTATCATGTTTTTGAAACAAAACTTACCAAATTTTAACATAATTATTCCATAAAGAAAAACCGCCAATTAGTTAAATAGAATTCGCCCATTTTTGAGCAAAATTCGTAAATGAAAAATATGAACTATGTTTAAAAATGTTTTATACTAAGAAAATTAGTATAAAATTGTAAACCAAAGCGTTTTATCATTTTCAAAAAAACACCGAAAACATGTATGTAATTGTATATTTGCCATGAACGACAGCAGAATTTTAACAATTAACATAGACGAATTGCAAAAAATTTAAACATTTCCTTTGGACGAATTTTTAAAATTAGCAAGTTTGTACTCTAAAAACGTGAGACAATTTGCCAGTTGCAAGTACTCGATAAACGTTAAGTGAAACATTTTGCAAGTTTGAATTTGGAATGTGGACAATTTTGCAAATTTGTATTTGGAAAAGTTATAATATTATTTAAATTTGTCTTCTAAAATTTTTAAAAATTGGGCATGTATTTTCAAAAATGTTAGCATTTCCAATGACGAATGTGCAGAATTTTCAAAACTTTATATAAACAATTTTTTCCCGTTTTCAAAACATGAGACAATTTGGCTTGTTATACTCTGAAACTGTTGAAAAGTCCAATTATTTTTATAGAAAACATTTGAAAATCTCGATAATTTGTCTTACAAAACGCCTGAATATGTTAACTTGAAAAATGTGAGAAATTTGTCAAGTGTGTATTCTAAAAACATGAGACAATTTGCAAGTTGTACTTGAAATGTGGACAATTTTGAAAGTTTGTACTTTGAAATTGGTCGAGGGAACCCTGTACAAATTTTATATGATTTATTTCCTGATTTAATTCCACAAGCATATTACCTAACATTCCCAAATCAAAGTTTGGATCAATTCAATTGTTATTCATCATGGATTAGAGGAATATTTACTAAAAAATATCACAATATTTCAATTTCAGAAAAATACTAATACATTAAAATGATCTATTTTCATTATAAATTCAATTGGGTTGTTATGATGCTATGTTTTGAGAAAACCATATTGAGTATCATATACTGTATGGGTTTCCCCCGTTAAATTGTTTAAATAAACAAAAAAACACTATACTGAGAATAAAAATACAAATAAAACAATTATAATTATTTTATAGCTTGAACTTAGTGAAAATAAGGTTTTCATACTCATTGAAAAATAAAAAAAAGCGGTATAGATATTAATGTAATGTGTTGAAAATTTTATAAATTTTACAAAATTATCATGAATAATTTTGAATTTTACAAAATTTTACTCAAAAATATTAAAAATTTATAAAATTTGAACTCGAAAAAGGTTGAGAATATTGAAAATTTGTCTTAGAAATATGTTGAAAACGTCACAAATCTCTTGCCAAAAATTGTTCATTTTGAGATTTTGTGCTTGGAAATCAATGCAAATAAGAACAGTTTTAAAATTTTGAAAATGTGGAAACTGTGCAAGTTTGTCTTTGCAAACTTTACAAAATTTAAATACATTTATCCTTTTAGCAACAGTTGAAAAATTTACAAATTAGTACTATAAAATGATGGAAACATTGCAAATTTGTACCCGGAAAATCGTTGACAAGCTTAAAAAAATCTATGCTTAGAAACTTTGCAAATTGTCATAATCAATTGTTAAAATTTTGCAAATTTTTCCTCGGAATAGGTTAAAAAAATTTTAAATATGTACTAACCACGTAGAAACACTGATTTTGGATTGTGACAATATAAAACGTTGAAATTACCTGACTTTTTCAAAATAAGTCATTCTTTCATGACATTTCCAGGTTTTCAAGGTAAAATGGTACCCTAGATGAGGGTTGCGTGTATTTCTTTACAATTTTATTAAAGTCCATAAAAAAAGATTGCGGAAACTTAATAAACACCCTTTTAGTTTCAATAAACTGAATATTTTCGTATTTTTACATCATTTTTCAACTAGGAAGCGACTCTTTCAATTACCAGTAAATATTGTTTAGATGTTAAAAATAACTTTAAAAATCATCGTTATCATTGCGTAATCAAACTTAAAAAATAATTCGTATCTAGAGTGCTAACTAACCGCACTCGCATTTTTAGACTGTCATGTCGTTTTCTCAACCGTAGGAAAAATCCGAATGATGCGAGGTTAAGGACTTGTGGACACCCTGTAATGATGTCCCACGGCCTTGTCGGATACGTCCCTTAGACGTTATGCAGATATGCGCGAGTGGGGACGTGTCCTATCCGCAGAATATATATATAGATAGGGAAGTTAATGTTAAAAGCAATACTGCGGGCAGCCGCTATTAAGGGGGAGCTTTTGCCCTGAGGCGGTGCCGTGCAGCTTTGATACTTTCCAAAGGGGCAGCAAGAGTTCCTTCCAAGTTGATTCCCGAAAACAGATGAAATGGTGTTTTCGAACGCGTGCTGGATACGAACGCGTGCGCGTTACTAGAATGTTTCAACGTGAGTTTGAAGTGCAGTAAGCAAGGAACGAACATGATTAAATTCGGATTTATTGTAACAAGAGAACTTATTTAAAATTACAGATAAAAGCGCGACTTTACAGAATAAACGAAACGCGAAAATGCACATTTAAAATTGATACAAATGCAAATGAAGATGTAGCAAGCAGGGAGGATCCTTCCCTAGCTTGGACGTTTCGGACAGTGTGTCGTATTCAAAAGGGAGTGGGGTTTTATATCAAAGTTTAGGATACTTTTGGAGAGACAACATTTTAAGAGGGCCAATGAGGATGTTTTAAAACAGGTTGGATATTCGGGAAGTTGAGAGCAACTTTTTGGCCCAATGAAAATTTAGAATGAGTTGGATATTTCAGAATTTGGATGCTCCAATGAGAGCATTCCCAGGTAGTTTTTCGTGTTACTAATTGACGTTATTTTTCCGTCTTTTCTAGGTAAGTTTTTGATGTGAATTTCTGCATGATTTACGTTGGGGAAAACATGGCGACTTGAGGGAATTCGGACGTCCGGGTCGAAGGTAAGTCGACGTCCCAACCGCGGATCTCGCAATTTCTTCGAAGAACTGGCGTGATTTTTGCAGTGAAGACTCCTGATCCCGGAGATGGCCGAGAGCCGCTTCAATGGCGTCCGGGGAAAGGGGTGAGCGTGCCGCGACGCCCGGATCAGGGACTTCGGCTGGGGCAGGAGAAATTGCTTGAATCGGCGTAGGGGGGAAAGCGCGGAAATCGTGATCTCCGAAGCGATTCACTGATAAAGGGCGAAACGCAGGAGCCTTATGGGCCTGTTTTTTACTTAGCAAAAATTCGATTTTGCTTTCTAACTCCTTTTTCTGGGATCCGCTGGCGAATCTGCTGGCTGCTTGCGCATCCAGTGCGCGATCCAGGCGTGTTTTGGACAGGATTGACTCCTGGCTGGGCGACGAAAATGTAGTGTCTGAAGCAAGGACTTGCAGTTCGTTGATTGATGGCGACGACATTTTCCTAACAAAGTTAACACAACGTGTGAGAGAGCTAACACAGGAGGACTGGACGTTTACGGTGGATTGGGACAGAGAGCAGGACAGAGAGTTGATCCTGGGCATGGTGGGCCCTTTTATAGGTGCCGGGGCTGCAGACGCTTGGATGTAGCTTGCCAGGATGTCGACGTCACTGGCAATGGACCCGTCGTTGTCGAGAGCTGGTTGGAACAAGTCCGGGAATTTGAGGATCCGCCTTGATCTAAGCCCTTTGAGGCGAAACAGATTAGCCGCCTGCACTGCCTTAAACATTGTAGTGCGGCGGTAGTTGGCCTGGAGAGGAAATTCCTTGTTTAGCTCGGCCATTTCTCGAAAATGGATGAGTGTCAATTTTTTGCAGGCTAGAATGGTCTCTGGGAGGCCAAAGATGCCCTGTTGGTTCGCATAAGGGTGGGCAAGCTCGAAAAAATGGTCGAAAGCTAAGGCTGAAAATTTCTTCTTACATTCTGAAATTTCGAAATCAATGTCACTTGGGCCAGCCCGAATGGCTTGAATAAGCCTCGTAGGAGGTTTGCTGATTCTGGAGGACTTCCTCGGTCTGTTTGGGTCGCCGGACCTTGGCACAGGGACGTCAACTGTTGGGATGACGTCGTGCTCTGCCTCCGGGGCAGCTAACAAATTAGCCTCCGGAGATGCTGAGAACGAGACGACTTTCTTGGGACGCCCTCGTTTTCGCTGACGTAGGATTGGTTCGAAATTCTGAGCTGAATTTAGGCCGGGTTCGATCGAAAACTTAAAGATGTCTTTGGCGTTATATATCCCTAGTGAAATTTGGCGTTTTTGATCGAAAATGACGTACGAATTTGGGTTCAAAATTTGGTGGATGGTGTATGGGCCATCGCGTTTAGGCGCAAATTTGGCACTAACACCTTTTTCAGCATTGCTGATGGGATTTGTGCGCACAAGCACCTGATCACCAACTGCAAATGGCGGAATGTTGGAAGATGAGTTTGCCTTAGAGCGTCGCACATCCTGAGCATCTTCAAACTTGGACATGACTTCAAGCATGGTGGCTGAAGTCTCCTGTAGAAAGTTTGATAAAGATGTCCTTGCGTAAGTTGTGTCAAAACACCGTTCATGGAAGTTAAAAATGTTGTCTTGAGGAGACCTGGGTGTTCTGCCGAAGGTGATGACAAACGGCGAATGTCCCAGATTCTTGGAGACGGCGGTGTTGAGCGCCCAACGAATGGATGGAATTGCTTCATCCCATGGGATGGAAAATTCCTGAATGGCAATAGCTAATTTAGCTTTAATGTCGCGATGCTTCCTTTCCACAGGATTTGCCTGTGGATGGAAGTTGGAGACATTTTGGATGACAAAACCAAAATGCTGGGAAACTTGCTGGAAAATACTGGACACAAATTGGGGGCCGTTATCACAGCGTAGGTATTTCGGTGTCCCATAGCGGAGAAAAATCTGATCCACCAAGGTTCTGGAAACAGTTTCAGTCTTTGCATCGTTGATTGCGAAAAGCTCGATGAATCCTGAAGAAATGTCCTCAACAGACAAGATGTACACAGCGCCTTGTGCAGTGATGGGAAGGAGGCCCACCAGATCGACGCTCAAGATGTCGAATCTCGGGGGCAATGGTGGACTGGTGATGCATGGCTGAGGTCTTGTTGAAATGGGCTTGAATTTTGCGCATTCAATGCAGGATGCGACGTATTTCGCCACGTCCTTTTGAATTCCAGCCTAGTAATAAAGTTCGATGATTCTGGCATACATGCCAGCAACACCTTGGTGGCCAGCATGTGGTGCATTGTGATGTAATTCCATGATCTTATGTTGCATTAAAGATGGAATGATGAGCCGAGGTTCCTCCGAATCCAGGTGAGCTAAATGCCTGTATAATATTGCATCCAGAAGGATGTAACCCCTGTTCAGGAAAGTCACGTAGACTGCATTTGGAGCATCCTCTTCATTTTCGAGAGCCTCAATGATGGCTGTGCAAGTGAAGTCTGCGCGTTGGGCAGTTTTGAATTCTTCCTTGGAAACGGGTGTGTTAGAGATGACAATTTCATGAATCAGGGCGATTGGTTCTGAAGGTTCCCCGAAAGGCCTGGATAGAAGATCTGCGACCGCTTAGTTTCCCTGGGATATATTTCACTGAAAAAACGAACTGCTGGACTGCCAGAGCCCATCTTGCCAGACGCCCTTGCGGATTATTGATGGTGATCAACCATCGGAGTGGCCTATGTTCCGTATGGACCACAAAAGGCATCCCTTCAATGTAGGACCGAAATTTGCCAATGGCCCATATGACCGCCAGGGCCTCGCGCTCAGTGACGGAATAATTCCGTTGAGCCGAATTGAAAAGTTTGGAAGCATATTCCACAACATGGAAGGGCTCCTCGTCGCCCTGTGCGAGCGCAGCGCCCATGGCGACATCACTCGAGTCTGTATACAGACGGAAACTCTTGGTAAAGTCGGCGCAAAGGTGTCAAATGCCTTGTAGCATTTGTCATCAAAATCGAATTTCTTGCCCTTTTTTAACAAATTAAATAAAGGTTCTGCAATTTCTGACAGCTTCGGGATAAATTTCCCGAACCAACGTCAAGCAGAGACGAAAGACTTGACGTCAGATGTGTTTTTTGGATGTTTGAGATCTAAAATTGCCTGAACCTTTGCTGCATTTGGGCGGATACCCTCCTCGGAAATGCTGTGGCCTAAAAACTGAACCTCAGATTTAAAGATGTGGCACTTCGTGCGTTTGAAAGAAAAGTTATGGGCAATAATCAGCTGAAAGATTTGTTCGAGGTCACCAAGTTGTTTCTCGAAAGCATCAGCCGCTGTGATGAGGTCGTCCTGGTAGATTCTATTGAGAATCTGCACCAGACGACTCATTATGAGATCTACAACACGTTGGCAATGAGATGTCGAATTTCGAGCACCCATGGGCATCCTTGTGTAACAAAGATTGCCCAGAGGTGTAGCAGTCGAAAAATATTGCTGGCAATCTGGCTCGATGGGAATCTGCCAGTAGCAGTTCGCTAAATTGAATGTAGACATATGTTTTTTTCCTTAATTTCAGCTAAGATGTCATCAATGCGTGGTAACGGGTAGGGATCCGGAACCGTGGCGTGATTTAAGGACCGAAAGTCAGTGACCATTCTGAGGTCAGTGGAGCTGTCGTTTTTGGCCACTAAAAACGAGGGAGCTGCCCATTCAGAAATGGAATGGCACAGATAGCCTTTTTGGAGCATTGATTGCAATTTCTCGACCAATTGAATTTTCCGCTTTGGGGATAAATAGTAGGGTTCAGTGTACGAAGGTTTGGCATCCGGTGTGAGTTGGATGCGCTGAGGTTCCACTTTTGCTGGTCCTTTAGGTTCGGCAAAAGCTCTGGCATTTCTCTGTAACATGAGGTTGACTTGATGACGTTGATCAACTGTCAGGTGAGCGCCTTCATCCGGCCGGAGCGCAATCTCTGGAACATGGTAAGTATGCATAGAATTGATGGAACTCACAGGATGAAAGGGTTTGGCTGTGTATACGACGTCCGTAATGTGAAGGACGCTGTCCTCAGGAGATTTGGGCGATAAAAACGACCAAGAAAGGTCTCCATAATTAATACAAATTTTAGCCATCTTTAAGAAGTCAGCTCCAAGGATGACGTGATCAGTGTGAAACTCTGGCACAAGCATGAAGGGCATGAAGAAGGTCCTGTCTCGTATGTCGAGCTTCAACTCGGTGTGATAGGTGACCATCTCCACAGGCTTCTGGTTGGCCAATTTGATGAGGCGATGTTCCTTGGAAAGTGGAATGCCTATTTCTTTTAATTGTTGGAAGAGCGAATTCCCACCAAGGGAGACATTGGCTCCTCCATCTAATAGCGCCCTGGCCTGGAAAGATTCAATTGCACAAGTTTCATAGATGAGGATGTCGTCGTCGTTGATTTCTCCATCCGAATTAAATGTATGGTTGATTTTGATGACTGAGATGGTGTTGAGCTTTTTGGCCTGCTGTTTCTTCTGGCCGCATTTGTTAGGGCATTCGTAACAGGTCACTCCCGGATGGCCACAAATGTAGCATTGCAGGTTGCTCACTCCTTTGACTTCAACATGGACTTCAGCTTCGGTATTTTTGGATGCTGGAGTGCTGGTGGATCTTCGAGCATTAGGGTTAGAATTCGATCTGGGAGAGGATTTATTTCGTTGAAAATTAAAGCTCGACTGGTTGCGACGATAGCCCTGATTTCCATCACGTTGTCCTTTTTCAGAGGTATTCTGATCTTGCTTATTAGAAGATTTGCTCGGGGAGCGTTGGCGTGAGCCATACGTATTATTGGATTTGGCGGGTTTGGTTTGGCGTGCCACAGGACGGGCACGTTCGCCCAGACCACGTCCAGAATCGCTGTTTGGCCATTTGCGACCAGAAATCAGTTGATTCTCTACCACAGAGGCATGAAACAATAGTGCGTCCATGGTGGTAAGCCCAATTGTATTCAATTGGCTCCTGATATCATCATGCATGCCACCATATACAATGGCGATGGCATGCTCTTGGCCGATTGGAGGACTGATCCGATCGATCATATTGCCCATTAAATGGCAATAATCGGCAATTAGTTGACCTTAACGCTGTGCAGCAAAGAGAAGCCTGGTCCATTGGTCGTGTGGCTGTTCGAATTCGCCATAACAACGGTGTAAGGCAAGTGCAGCGTTGTGCCAGCCATGAATCTTGAATTGTTGAGAGGTCCACCACTGACGTGCATCTCCCTTCAAGAGTGTAATGAGGATGTCGTGCATGTCCAAATCATGAACGCGATTGCGGCGGACGATCGACTCCACTGCTGACATCCATCCTAAAAATTCAGACTTGTCCCCGGAAAATTTGTCCATCTGTGCAAACGCACGCGTGAGCCTCTCTGGGTTGTCTTCTTGCCACAGGGTTCTAGCCTGAACTGGAGGACGAAATGTGTGGTCCGGCCTTTGAGTGTGAGTAGAGTCCGCAGAGCAAGAAGATGCAAAAGACGAGAGAGGTGATAAATATTCCGTAGAAAGGGGGCCCTGAAACGTCCGTCTCATGGGCGAAAAAGGTGATCCAGCTGGATAGTTGAGGCTGTTAGCCGTCGTTCTCAGACGATCAGTGGTAGCCTGAGCTGGAGAACCCTGAGCTGGACCTTGGTTTTGGGTAGGAACTTGCTGAGTGCGTCTTGTATTGTGAAGATCTGCAAGCATTTGTTCCTGGATGTTGAGCGCGTGTTGTAAGCGCTGGCAATTCTGGGATGTTTGGTTCAATTCAACCTGATGATCCCTATTAAGGTGGCGGAAATAATCAGCAGCGCCTGGATTAGACTGCAAAAATGCAGCTAGATCAGGATTTTCGATCCTGTCCGTGTCCAAAGGGACACTAGGTGATTGTCCTGACATGACACTAGTAGTAGCGCTGGTCATGGCTAATGGAGAGCAAGAGATTTGAAATCTTCGAGGATCTTCAAAAAATTTTGTACGAAATTTGGATCACCAGAAAGGTGTTCTTGAAAACAAATATACGAGTTGAATTTTGAAGAGAATGGGTCAGTTCGAAATTTCACACGAAAGAATAACGCGACTTGAAAAAGAGCTTTTCAAATCACAGAAATGTGCGTGAGATTTAGGGCTGGAACAGTCAAATTTGGACGTTTTAGAGTAGGTAAAAAAACACGAGAGTTTCACTAAAAGTTCGTAAAAATTCGAGCGACAACTAACTAAAGATCACAAATTTAAAGTTCAGAAAACGTTGGGCGCCAGTTGCGAGGTTAAGGACTTGAGGACACCCTGTAATGGTGTCCCACAGCCTAGTCGGACACGTCCCTTAGACGTTACGCTGGTGTGCGCGAGTGGGGACGTTTCCTATCCGCTGAATATATATAGATAGGGAAGGTAATGATAGAAGCAGTACTGCGGGCAGCCGCTATTAAGGGGAAGCTTTTGCCCTGAGGCGGTGCCGTGCAGCTTTTAATACTTTCCAAGGGGGGCAGCAAGAGTTCCTTCCAGGTCCGAATTCCAAAAACGAACAAGATAGCGTTTTCGGGCGCGTGCAG
This sequence comes from Ommatoiulus sabulosus, assembly GCA_034697705.1. Lineage (NCBI taxonomy): Eukaryota > Metazoa > Arthropoda > Diplopoda > Julida > Julidae > Ommatoiulus > Ommatoiulus sabulosus. The sequence goes on from JAQGAO010004585.1 coordinate 10,670, forward strand.
AGTCTGAACGCGTGCGCGTAACTGAAAGGTTTCAACGCGAATTTGAAGTACTATAAGCAGATAACGAATGTGCTTAAATTCGGATTTATTTGAACAGCGGAACTTGTTGAGATTACAAAGTGAAAAGCGCGACTTTACAAAATAAACGAAACGCGAAAAATGCCAATTACAATTGTTATAAATGCAAGAAAAGATGAAACAAGCAGGGAGGATCCTTCCCTAGCTTGAACGTTTCGGACAGTGTAAAGTATCCAAGCGGGAGTGGGTTTTTATGCTAAAGTTTTGGATACTTTTGAGAGGCAATTTTCTAAAAGGGCCAATGAGAAAGTTTTGAAAACAAGTCGGATATTTGGGAAGTTGGGAGCAACTTTTTGGCCCAATGAAAGTTTAGAACGATTTGGATATTTCGAAATTCGGATGCTCCAATGAGAGCATACTCAGGTAATATTCCATGTACTAATTGACATTTAATTTTCGTCTTTTCCAGGTAAGTTGTTTGGGGTGTTTTTCTGCATGTATTGCCTAGGGAAAATATGGTGACATGAGGGAGTTCTGATGTCCGGGTTGTGAAGGTAAGTTGACCTCTTTAATGGGTCAAGGCAAGGGTTGTAATTGGGGATTAGCTATGCCGGACACGACTTCGCGAATTTAAGCTTTAAATTAGCAGACATGGTCTGCTTCCTCTTTTTAGGGTGGAAAAATAGAGACTGAAAAACAAGATGGTCTCTCAAACCCCCCCAGATTTTGCTTTGCGAAAGCAAACCAAAATCTCAAAAAGGGAAAAGAAAGGTTGAAAATGGTAACATAATAGCATGTGCGAATCGGAAAATAAAAATGGTAACATTGCACACAAATTAAAGGAGTACAATGCCTCGATCACATGCATGGATGGCTGCGGATTACTCCTTGGGTTGAGTTGTCTTAAGACGTCTGGCAGACAGCTTACTACGGCTCTCGGAAGAGCTGGGATGGTCTGGACGACTTGGAGGCGTTCTCGGCGATCGTCTAGCTGCAGCGGCTGGCCGGCTTCTGCTGGATGATGGCGGGTTGATGGGGCTGCCCGGGGTTGGTGGCGACGTCTCCGAAGGGCAACTTCGTTTCTTTAATCCGGCCTGTTGTAATGGACGAACGACTGGGTTGGATCTTGAGGCTCCAATGGCGTCCACGCTGGAAGATGAAGCTGTGGACGACTCGGCTGCAATCTGCAGGGGTGTGCGGCACTCACCCGTGATGAAAGCATTTCGTTCAGCCGTCATGGCTGCAAGTTCTGCTTGCAGGTTGAAGATAATGGCATCTTTTGACGCCAACTGGGCCTTATGCTGCGCCTCTTGGCGGGCCAGTTGATTATTGGCCTGGTTTGCCATATTCTTAAAGAAAGTGACATTCAAGGGAATCGACGTCCCTACAGCAGATTTCGCGATTTCCTCAAAAAACTTACGTGATTTTCTGAGGGAGGATTCCTGATACTGAAGATGCTCGAAGGCAGCTTCAATGGCGGCAGGGGAAAGTGGTGCCCGTGCTGCGATGGTTGGGTCTTGAATCTCGACCGGAGGGGGAGGCGAAATAGCCTGGATTGGTGTGGGTGGGAATGTGCGAAAGTCGCGGTCTCCGAAGCGATTTACTGAAGGGGGGCGAAATTCGGGAACCACTGGGTTGGAATCTTTGCTCAGTAAAAACTCAACTTTGCTGTCCAATGCAGCCTTCTTGGATCCGCATGCAAATCTGCTGGCTGCATGGGCTTCCAGGGCACGGTCCAAGCGCTTCTTCGTGAGGAGGGACTCTTGGCTTGGGGATGAAAATGTTGTGTCCGAGGCATCAACGCGCAATTCGTTGACGGAAGGTGAAGACGACATTTTCTTTGCACTTTTAACACTACTATTACAAGAATTAATTTGCGACTTGAGACAAGAGACTCTCAAGTTTGTTGTAGATTTGCAGGAGACGCAGGACAGAGAGTTGACTCTGGGGAATGCAGGCCCTTTTATGGGTCTGGGGACCTCAGAAGCTCGAACGTAATTGGCCAGGATGTCGACGTCACTGGCAATGGACCCGTCATTGTCCACAGTTGGCTTGAACATGTCTGGAAATTTTGGAATACGCCTATCTCTGAGCTCTTTGAGGCGAAACAGGTTGGCCGCCTGTACTGTCTTAAACATTGTTGTGCGGCGGTAATTTGCCTGGAGGGGGTACCTCTTGTTCAGGTCAGCCATTTCACGGAAATGGATAAGAGCCAGTTTCTTGCATGCAAGTTGAGTTTTCGGTAGGCCGAAGACGCCCTGTTGATTGGCATAAGGATGGGCAATTTAAAAAAAGTGATGAAAAGCCATAGCTGAAAATTTGTCTTTGCATTCCGAAATATCAGTTTCGATGTCATCTGGGTCAGCCTGAATGGCTTGGACCAACCTTATGGGAGGCTTGCTAACCCTAGAAGACCTTCTAGGTGTATCTGGGTCGTTGGTAACTGATTTTGGAACTTCAGTTACAGGAGAGACTACTTGGTCAATTTCCTGTGCAGCAGCTAAGACAGCGTCTGGAGGTGTTGGGAAGCTGACACTTTTTTTTGGTCGACCTCTTTTCCTCTGACGCAGAATTGGTTCAAAATTGGATGCCGAATTTTAGTCGTTTTTAATCGAAAATTTAAAGATATCTTTGGCAATATATTTCCCTAGAGAAATTTGGCGTTTTCGATCGAAAATGACGTACGAATTTGGATTCAAAATTTGGTGGATGTGGTAAGGGCCATCGCGTTTGGGCGCAAATTTGGCACTAACACTCTTTTCAGCATTGCTGATTGGATTCGTGCGTACAAGCACTTGATCACCAACGGAAAATGGCGGAATGTTGGAAGATGAGTTTGCCTTGGAACGTCCTACATCCTGAGCATCTTCAAACTTGGACATCAAATCAAGCATTGTGGCTGAAGTTTCTTGCAGAAAGTTGGACAATAATGTTTTCGCATATGTGTTGTCAAAACACCGTTCATGGAAGTTAAAAATGTTGTCCTGGGGAGATCTGGGTGTTCTGCCGAAGGTGATGACAAACGGTGAATGTCCCAGATTCTTGGAGGCGGCGGTATTGAGCGACCATCTAATGGATGGAATTGCTTGATCCCATTAGATGGAGAATTCCTGAATGGCAATAGCCAATTTAGCTTTAATGTCGCGATGTTTCCTCTCCACAGGATTAGCCTTTGGATGGAAGTTAGACACATTTTGGATAACAAAACCAAAATGTTGGGACACTTGTTGGAAGATGTTGGACATAAATTTGGGCCCGTTATCACATCGCAGGTATTTCGGTGTCCCATACCGCAGGAAAATCTCAGTGACGAGAGTTCTGGATACCGTTTCTGTTTTAGCATCGTTAATTGCAAAAAGCTCGATGAATCCCGAAGAAATGTCCTCAACAGATAAGATATACACTGCGCCTTGTGCAGTGATGGGAAGTGGGCTCACCAGATCGACGCTTAAGATGTCGAATCTTGGGCGCAGTGGTGGACTGGTAATACATGGCTGATGTTTTGTTGAAATGGGTTTGAATTTTGCGCATTCAACACAGGATGCGACGTATTTTGCCACATCCTTTCGAATTCCAGCCCAGTAATAAAGTTCGATGATTCTTGCATACATTCCAGCAACACCTTGGTGACCAGCATGGGGCGCATTGTGATGCAATTCCATGATTCTGTGCTGCATTGACGACGGAATAATGAGCCGAGGTTCCTCCGAATCTAAGTGAGCCAAATGCCTATATAAGATCGAATCCAGAAGGATGTAACCCCTGTTCAGGAAAGTCACATAATCAGCATTTGGAGCATCTTCTTCTTGTTCGAGAGCTTCAATGATGGCTTTGCAGGTGGGATCATTGCTTGGGCAACCTTGAATTCCTCCTTGGGAATGGGAGTGTTTGAGATGACAATTGCGTGAATCAAAACGATTGGTTCTGAAGGTTCCCCGAAAGGTCTGGATAGAAGATCTGCGACAGCGTTCAGTTTCCCTGGGATATATTCCACTGAAAAAACGAATTGCTGGACTGCCAGAGCCCATCTTGCCAGACGCCCTTGCGGATTATTGATGGTGATCAACCACCGGAGTGGCCTATGGTCCGTATGGACCACGAAAGGCATCCCTTCAATGTAGGACCGAAATTTGCCAATGGCCCATATGACTGCCAAGGCCTCACGCTCAGTAACGGAATAGTTCCGTTGTGCAGAATTGAAAAGTTTGGAAGCATATTCCACAAT
>JAQGAO010004586.1:0-14911 GCA_034697705.1 Ommatoiulus sabulosus
ATTTTAGATCGCCATGACTGCGTTGAATTTCCCTGACTTTTTCAAACTAAACCACTCTTCCCTGACTTTTCCAGGTCTGGGGGAACCCTGTTATATTATTATTTTTAACGTTTTCGTGGACCCCCAGTACCTAATGGTTAAGAAATCCTGATCTAATCGCATGCAAAAAGAAGGAACAAAAGTAAGCATCCGTCTTAGCACGGAGCTCGGTCAAGGATTCCATGGTGTGTTCCCACCTCAAGAAATCCACACGTTTATTTGCAATTTCTCGTTACCTATTCGTATTTTCTGTATTACAGCCAACCCCAACGGTGACACAGGTAGATTATCCTGACGACATTGAGATTGATCCATCCTACACAAAATCGGACGTTATAGCAGTAAAAACGATTCAAAATTGTACGCTATCAAAATTGATAAATATTACAGCTAATCACATCCTTCCATATTGCAGGCTTATTATGCAGATGGCGATGGCGAAAAAGATGGGGAGCCAGTGTTTTCATCAGACCTCGGTTTGGCAATTGAAAAATTAAAAGAAGGATTTACGTTATCGAGCTTATGGGATGTTCTACCTACTTAAGATGAATATCTGCCATCACTTTAAACAGAAAAAGGCTGGGATCGCCGTATTTATATCTTTATTCACTGCCGTGCATTTTCTCATTTGTCCTGTAAATAAAAGGAAAATAAGTACCAAAAACGCTGTCTTTTTCAAACTTTCTACCAAGATATGCAATTTATTTTCAACAATGAGCGTTGATTGTAGTTCCGAGTAAAACTAGTATTAAATATATAATATTACTGAAAACCACATCTTGAAAACTTTAACAAAAATATATATAGAGCTACGAATAATTACATTATACAAGTAGAGAATGCATTTGTAAGCCTATCCTGCTAAATAAAACTGGAAAAATAGTCACGCATTTAGATAAAATACAAATTTTACACTTTTTTTCATCACTGAGGAAATAACCAAAAGGGAAAAAAAAACTTGTATTATGAAAAGTGGTGTTTATAGGATTGTTTCCAGCTTGCCCAATTGTGCACCAACATACATAGTAAATAACTAATCCATTAATTTTAAAATATATAAATCAGTCTAAGTGGATATTAGAAACTGTTCATGGCTAGCACTCCGGAAGCTCCCAAAACTGATTTTTATTGTCCCGAATTAAACTGTCTATGGCATACCTTATCAACTCAGGGCTGGCGGTGTTTTTCAGACAAAGTTTTAACATTGGATAATCACAATGTTGACATCATTACTAGATTTAAATCAAAAGAAAAGCAGACTAGAAGTAATGGGAAGGGGTGGTCCAACATTAGTTTTTACGAACATCGTAGCATTTCACGATACAACTGTACATGTATGTTGTGGTGGCTAGTACATGTACATAATTCGCAGTTTAGGAAAATAAACAACTGCTCCAAGACCATTTTGCAGAAGTAGTTGGATGTTTTGAAAAGTGCGGTATTTAATGGACCATAAACACAAACTTGCTTTCATCTCAATAACTTGTATCGGCCCCAATCTATGCAAACCATTATCAAATATAGATGAACTTTTGAAGAATTTAGCATTTACGAGATAAAAGCAGAAACAATAATTGAATTTTTGGACATGCATGAATTCTTTATCAACAGAATAAAACTTATTTTGAATACGTTTAGCACATACAAAATGTTCAAAATCCAACGGCAGGATTAACTAATTGACTTTGTAAAACTGGTTGACAAAATGCTGAATGGCTAGTCTGGTTGCACTAGACAACCCTGTTTTAACAGGGGTAAAATACTGAAAAAGAATTAACAATGAGCCTACGTAAGACTGCATCGTGTCATCAGTTTTAAGGGGATAAGACGACAGTTATATACAGAGGTGTTTGCGGCGGTCGTTTAGAGCGAAACAATTTTTTTTAGGGAGAAAAAAAAATTCAAGTGCAAGGCCTAAAATCACGAGCAATTCTTAAACTCAAAGAAGATACTTCCCCAAATAAATGGCATACCTTGTGAGTGAAAAGAGGAAACCAAAATTAAATTAAAACCAATTTATCCAAATAAATTCAACTGGTTACTACTGGATACATTGGACGGACGCTAATCTCAGAAGAAAAGAAAAAAAAAGAAAAGCATGCTTTGCAGTACCTGATTAAAACAAACTGGAAGCATATCGACTCTGGCACATCTCGCAATGACACTATTCGAACAGTTCGGAAGCTACGTGTATTTGTAAAAATGAAAAAGTGAAGTAAACAACAAAAAGAAGCCAATTTAAAATTGGCCAATTACAGATCTTGATAACTCTCTGCATTTCTGTACAACTTGAGGACGCCAACTCGCTCACCTGCACCATACATGCAATGTACATACGACTCAAATGTTCTTCTGCCATGTACGCGCGCAGAATCGCTGGAAGTTTTACAACATTTTGGCTTTTTTTGGTAGTGCAACCAACATGATGGCGAAAATAACGGGCGATCAACTACGACAACGTGGAAGGTTAATTATTGCCTGCGCACAATTACCGCTTCGCCCATCACGGATAAATGGAGAGTTTAGCGTTTAGATTGTGCTTTATGCTGTGCTGTTGGCCGGCCACATTTGAAGATGCTGAAGCTGAATAAGGTGGAGGTGGACCCAGGGGGGGAGAATAGCCGGGCGGTTTTTTTTGAGAGTATGATTGAAATGATGCATCGTTATCATCCACCTGCAAAAATAGACATTATAGTTTATAATTATGAACTTTTTCCACACCAGATGATGCTTAATGACATAAAATTAACCCAGGATTATTTATCACGTGCAAAAAAAAACTAAGTTTTCCAGACTTGCAACGAGTTGCTTCAAGAAGAGGGGAAAATCATATTGGACATCTAAATTTGTTCAAAATGCCTCGTATTATGCAAGAAAAATATGATGAAGCTTTTGTGTTTTTACGGTATGCGGTACCGCATTCGAAAGGTGGATCCTATGGGAGTATGATTGAAATGATGCCTCCTCGTCATCATACATTTATTAGTAAAAAAAATTTTAAGTATTTTTTACTGTAATCTTATTTTTGTTTTATGTACAATCACTGCAAATTTGGCAACCTAATAATTAGTAACACATTTTCAACAGTTTCGCATAATAAAATTGCAGCTATAAGAGAATATGCCCCCTCGAATTTGATCGAATGTGGGGATCAAATTTTGAAGCTGAAACTGACATGCAAACAGCACATGATACCTTGCAATAGGTGAAATTGTTATAGTTTCATATTTATGATACCATTATGTAGCAAATAAACTCCAATCTGCACCACAATACTTAACTTAAGCAATAAAAATTATCGCTGCTATTGTAAAAGCCAATGCCCGCTGTACTTTTTACAACCTTAATTCAATATTTTAAGATACAAAATGCTGTCTACAGTATTCTACGGGGTAAAGAAAACTTCAACCGACAAATCTTTAATATACAGTACTTAAACGAATAGAATGGACATAGATAATGTAATTAAATACCCTAGAGCACCTTAATTGTACTCACTGGCGACTAGATACAAGAAAAAAATATATTTACTCTAATTCCACTCTATAATCTCTTAGTCTACTTGGTTGAATTTTTCCGCACCCTGTATACTGTACCTTTCAAGGACACATACTGTACATGTAGGAGCTGGTAAATTTTAATGGTTTTAAAACCATGGCATCTCTAAACACGTGGATCCATTTATCGTGCATTATCCTTTCCAGTTCGTTTGTGAACTGGATCTACAGTATATTTATAAGGCCTTGAAAACTGGCTTGTCAATTCCAACATGTTACAGGGTTCCCCCAGAAATATCATTTTCAACTTCCCTGACTTTTCCAGGTTTTAAACGAATTTCCCTGACCAATGACAATATCAAAAAATTGGGCATATTTTGCAAAATCGACAACGGAAAATATTTTGAAAAATTAACTAATGACAATTTTGAAAATTAACATAGAAATTTTTTAAAAATTTGACAATTTTGTATTCGTAAAATGTAGAAAGTTTTGAAAAATTTGACTCGGAAAACGTGGAAAATTTGCAATTTTGTCCTCGAAAAACGTGGGAAATTTTACAATTTTGTCCTCGGAAATCGTGGGAAATTTTGCAACTTTGTCCTCGGAAAGCGTGGGAAATTTTTGCAAAATTGCACTCGGATAACGTGGAAAATTGTGCAAATTTTTTCTCCGAAAACGTGGAAAATTTTGTAAATTTGTCCTCTGAAAATGTTGAAAATTTTGCAAATTCGTACAAGGGAAACCTGGGAAATTTTGCAACTTTGTCCTCGGAAAACCTGGAAAATTTTGGAAATTTGTACTCGGAAAACGTATAAAATATTGCAAAATTTGTACTCGAAAAACGCGGAAAATTTTGAAAATTTGCCCTGAACTAACCATGTAGAAGCATTACTTTTGGATCGCGACAACACGACTACGTTGAATTTCGCTGACTTTTTCAAAATAAGCTATTCTTCCCTGACTTTTTAAGACATTTTCAAGTTCCTTGACTTCTTCCAGGTCTGCTGGTACCCTGTGTTTTGGGTAACACACTAACGTCACTTCACATTAATAATGATGCTTGGCGCAATAACTGAATGAATATTTACAGTTAACAATGATGAACCGTATTTGGCACACATATGGCATTCACATCAATGAGCCAAATTTAACTTTTTACTGAGGTAAACTTGGCATCAGCCTGTTCTGGAATAGAGCTTGAATTATAGTCGCCCAAGTCTTCGATTATTTATTTAGAGACATGACGAGCTTAGCATAGAAACTGCTACCAAAGTGGACATAATCGGAACATCCCATGAAATTTTGTGCAACCCACTGAAGGGCATAAAAACAGCTAGATAGAATTGACAAATCCAAATTGGATTTGTGCATTCACAGCTTGGCTTCAATTAAAGCAAATAATTACAACGTCTGCCAGGAATTTAATTATGGCTAAGATATACATGTAGTTCAGGTGGCGGCTCTCATGATCAGCTGTTTTGATGAGCTCGACCAACTTGGACAGAATCCAAAACTGACAAAGCAAAATTTCAATTCGGAACGCTTATTCTCTCACAATAAAGAGCAAATGTGACGCTCATTGCAAATGGAAAGTCAAGGCGAACCAAAAATATGAAATTAAATACGCACGATGCAGCCAAGTTTACGAAAAATGAAGTTTTTAAAAGTGTACCTAAAGCAGTAGTGTCAGTAAGGGTAATTTAATTTAAAAAAAACGATATTAAATCGCCCGCTTAATATAATTTTTTAAATATATTGGGTCAGCTGGACTGCACTTCAAATACCAATTCCTATGCAGTTCAAGAATAACAACTGTAAATGCAATTTAACCTCTATAAATAATTTTTCAATAAAGAAATGCGTTTTCCAATGAATTGCATAAATGAATGAAACAACTGAATTTCAACAACTTGTAAATTAATTCCTATGCAATTTGATATGGTAACGATCCATTTTTGACACAATAAGAAGCAGTAGTCATCCAATGCGTGACACCATTAACTAACAATTTGTAGCGAAAAAGTCCTCCGATTCCAACACCAATTTCATGAATCATTGATTACAAAATAAGTGGTATGTCAGTTTGACGCACAACCTGGCAAGAATGCTGCGACAGTGTCAATTTAAATAAATTACCCGCTATCTACAATAACAGCTGTCTATATACCCAATTGAAACTGAATAGACCAACATTACTAGGTGCATGATCAGAGAATGAAATATTAAACGAGTGTCTAAACAAACAATACGTGTACCAAACATCTAAAAATTACCGTAATTCAACGGCTTAACAAAAGATGCGAATAGTGGGAAATAATGCCCTTCACCGAGCAAACTAAGAAAAATATTAACTGAGAGTGCTAGTTTTATTTAAATTTTCCTCGATGTTTCACGCTCCGACAGTCTACGCTTTTTTAACTTGCAAAGCAAAAATTCGGGTCACCATTTTCATAGGAGATCCCCGCGACCAAATTTAGTTGTAATTTGCATTTTAAAAACACATTGATGCAATTTCCTCTTTCCAATTTAGAAAACCTTCAATGAACAGGATCATGTGTGCCAACTTTGTGTACATTTATATCAACAGGGAAGCATGAATTCTTTACATCTGGTTTGATCAAATTTGCTTCAAAACTCAGTAACTTATAGCAAGTTGCGCAGCAGGTCTAGAAGGAAATAAGTATTGCAGTGATAAAAGTAGAATTAGCATATGATGTCAAGGTACATTATATAGCATGTTAGTCACGAGAGCATCTTCCATCTAGTCCATATTAAATATACACCTAGTTATAACAATTTTAGTAAAGTAGTTTCTGAGAATTGAAAATATTCTGGTTATATCAGTTCTGTTGTGATGATACATATTTTTTTTTTATTTCAATAAGATAGAAATATAAAAAAAAATATACTCGAAATGCAGGATGCACTAAAGTGGTTATGAAAAACAAAACAAAACTAGTATTAGATAACCATCTTGAATTTTTTCGCGGGAAGAAGCATTAAAACTTCATTTTGCAACCTTGTAAAGAGTAAAAATAGGAAGCGCCCAATGCCGATATTGTCGGCGATAAAAATTTGGAACTACGTCAAGAATTGCATTAATTTATAATAAATTCAAATCATAACAACAAAAGTCATTAACCAAAAAATACCTGCAACGATTTTCCAGCAACAGCACCCTACCCCTTCTCTCTCCAAAGTGTCTTAATAAAATGAAGGAAAACTTGCCAGAAAACGATCATGATCCTCCGCAGTTCCTATATTCGGCACGGGAACATAGTTGGTGATCCGGTGTATCACGACGTGTGGGCTATGATAATAGCAATACCTGAAGAGACCGCCGCAAGCCGACAATAAAATCACGACGAACAGAATTGCCACCCTGAAAAAGGATCATAAATGACAAATCAGGTACAGTATACACCGCGCCACCTTTTCTGCTCCGCAATAAAACTTAGCATTTAACATACCAGAAATACCATAAAGAGTAGACATATTCACAGCATAAATTATCACCGCAGCAATACTGATCACTACCGCAATAATCCCATTCGCAATAATATCCCCATGCCTGCAATAAAAATAAACACTTATCAAATATCTGGTCCACTCTGGAAAAACATCCAATATAGCACAATCAACTAACTACTCTTATCTAGTGCCAAGCGATAACATTAGTTGTAATGACATAATATTGACACTCAGTAGAAAAATCTGAAAGGATTATGAATTTTTGTCTCTAATAAATTCCAAGAACTACTAGCATACCTATATCCTTTTTGTAATTTAAACGTTTCCTTTGTAGCAAGTGCTACATATACCTTTCAAACAATGCAGATATCACTTTCTATTTTACCTTGTACCCTTGCTCAAGATCTGTTATCTACACGTAGGCCTAAGTCAGACATTCAGTTAAATTGTAAAATTTACGTTGTAAATAAAAAATATTAACGGATCAGCACTTGTGTGAAACATTATACTTTCTTCAAGTATTCAACAGTGAAAGGTGAATGATAATAAATTGCACACAACATTGTGAAATTCATAATTAGGATCAAATTTACTAAATTCAACGCCTAAACAAGTTAATAAAGTTGCCAGAAGTGCTCGCCGAAATGCATAGTGTAAAGATAAAGTGAAAATTAATAGCTGCTAATGTTTATATTTCACATTTGGAAATACAAATTTATTATTCAATAGACTCCTTTTATGCTTCCTAAAATTAGCCTTCAGGGTTCCCCCAGAAATTTCATTTTCAACTTCCCTGACTTTTCCAGGTTTTAAAAATTTTTTCCTGACCAATGACAATGTCAAAAATTGGCATATTTTGCAAAATATTCTCCTGTGTCGATTTTGCAAAATATGCCAATTTTTGACATTGTCATGACTGCCATTGGTTACTAATGACAATTTTTAAAAATTTGCATTAAAATTTTTTGAAAATTTGACAATTTTTCACATTGTCATTACTGCCATTGGTTACTAATGACCATTTTTAAAAATTTGCATTAAAATTTTTTGAAAATTTGACAATTTTGTATTCGTAAAATGTAGAAAGTTTTGAAAATTTGTACTCTGAAATCGTGGGAAATTTTGCAATTTTGTCCTCGGAAATCGTGTGAAATTTTGCCATTTTGTCCTCGGAAATCGTGTGAAATTTTGCCATTTTGTCCTCGGAAAACGTGGAAAATTTTGCAAATTTGTACTCGAAAAACGTGGAAGATGGGCCCTGAGGTAACCATGTAAAAGCATTAATTTTGGACATCAACAACATGACTGTATACGTTGAATTTCCCTGACTTTTTCCAAATGAGCCATTCTTCCCTGACTTCTCCAGACATTTTCAAGTTCCCTGACTTTTCCAGGTCTGCGGGTACCCTGTGTTATTATCAATCTAACGTCACTTCACATTAATAATGATGCTAGGCGCAATAACTGAATGAAGGTTTTCCAAGTCTGGGGGTACCCTGGACTTTTTCAAAAAAGCATTTTTTCCAGCAATTATTATAAAGCTTATGCTGACTTGCATAATTAAGTTATAGCGAATAAACCAGCTTTGAAATAAGTAGGTTACAGATTCAAAACTTACACCTCCGAAACAGACAAAGCGAGCTAAGTTAACACCCGGTAATGACCTAGAGTTATGGCAAGTTTATCCTAAAGTTTATAGACCAATACATGTAACACGAAAGGTAAAATAAAACTCGATTTACAACAACTCTGCCCTCTATTTTTTTACATCGAAATACAGTGTACACACTTGAGGCCAGTTTATTTTAATAACCTAAATAGAGCACAACGGAACCGTAATCTTTTTACACCTACTATTATGACAGAAAAACCCAAGCCCGTTATGAAAAATCTGAAAACATTACACCAACAATAGCCAAGCTTTCTTAAACTCATAAAACTGGTGGGATTTTGGAGATACAGGCATGCATGTACAAAAATACGAAAATTTCATTCTTCGCTCGTATTCAACATACGCTCCCTTTGTCCGCAATTTGTTCATTTTAAAAATTGAAAGCAGGTTATGTCTAAACCTGTATCTAAAATACTTTCATGAATTGGTGTGGGAATAAGTTGACTACTTTTGTGATACTTTCATTTTTAATTATTTTTTTTCTTCTTGCTACACAAACCTACTTTAGTATTTGATGCCAGGCCCAATTCACATTTTGTTACTTTGTAATTTTCCATTCAACAGCAATGCCTAAACAAGTAACCAGGTAAACCAGGTAAAAATAGTTTTTATAAGTAATCTGTAACGAATAATACGTGATTTTTTCCCCAAATAAACGTTTCATGAAATCTCAGCAGATCAATGCTTTGATTTCAAGATGGTTTATTATTTTATATTTAATATTGCTGGTACAAGTATTTAGGCATCATCGTGACAGTGAGGTTAAATAGGCTGTCAGAAACTGGTAAATATCAGTTTATAATGAAAATCTGATCATTTTATATGCATATTCAGCACATTTTGACCCCAGTCAAAATAAGAAATTCTCTGGGGCTTGGTCAGTGCAAAATCAAGAGATTTTGGTGGATGAATTTATCTTAGAGAATCTACTTTACCAGAAAGGAGATTCCAAGGAAGTTTGTATGATTTACGTATGTATGATTTTAAATTTAGCAGCAGCAAAAACAGTGTGATAGCATTATTAGTTATATCAAAAGATAACATGAACACGTCTGAGTTTGCTTCTACATGGGATTGTTGATAATAGCCACATGGTAACAAGTGGATTTAGAAAATGGGAAGTCAGATAAGCGCAGCTAATCTTATAAGTGGAACCATGTCAGTTTATACCAAGCCTAGGTATAGACAAACAAAAACACAACTACCAGCTACCAGATAATCAGAAAGAATTCTAATCCAGATGGAAGATGGAAGTTATTTCATCCACATTTATTGGTAATAGTAGTTCAATCTTCATGGTTCAAGTATTGAAGATGAAATAAAAGAATACTTGGCCAATATTTTATCTTTTCAACTTCAAATTAAATCAAAGCCAATTTACTATCGAATACACATACATATACACTGCAAGGAGTTGACATAATCACTGTGCATCAAGTTAAATCAACCAGAAACATGCATTTCAGTTATTTGAAGCCTGGTTTACTACCCGACTAAGCATAGCCTACAATGTACATTCATGGTATTGAATTTTTGTTTGGAAAATGTACGTGCACGGACAGGCCTACAACACCCATATAATATTTCAAAAAGCGTACTTCAGTATAGTATTATTCCAAATCCAATATTTCTTTTAGATAAATGTCGATATCACAACTTTAAAAAACATGCCTGGTCATAGGTACATGCATTATGTATATGCCTAATCTACATCAGAAGTCAAATCTTTAGGTGAAATTACACATTCGCACTTAAACATACTGTATATTGTTTTGAGGACTAAGACCACTCGGTAATTGAATATGTAGCCTTTACCAAGAGGTACACCACAAATATCTATTCAAATTTTGATATATTTTGCGTCATTCGAAATCGAGCTCGAAAGACCCTTGAACTAATTTTCTTGATATTCTGTTGCGCAAAATGCCCGTTGATTTTTCCCCAAGACGTGCATTAAATGAAATCGCAATTTCACTTACCGTCTGAACGCACGTTGATAGCAAAACAGAATAAATAATTATATTCACAGGCCATAATGTACAATCCATGCCTAACAGCGACTATGTTTCAAATAAAAATAAAACTAGAATTCAAGCAGACGGTCATACACGCCACCTAGCGGTCAAAAGATCAGTCCCGCATTCCCCGCAAAAAAACTGATGACGACTTGACCGCCTAGTGGATTTTTAAAAAAACAACGCCGCCATATTGAAAGTCGCGAATCAAGTTAAAATTATAAACTCCCCTTCAAATTTCTTCTCAGAAATGGGAATTTCTAACAATTTCTAACGGATAAATTGTTAGAAAAACAAATAATTTCCTCGAATTATGGTCATAATACTTTTTTAAATAAAAACTTTGTAATGTACACCATTAATCTTGGAATTATTACAATTAATCTACATTATTAATTATTACGAATAAAATGCGAGTCACATAAATAGAAGTTCATTTATGTTTCAAACTTCAATACTATAAATATATATTTACACATATCTAATTATCCATATACAGTAAAGCTAGGAGTAACGCAATTATTAATAACAACTCAAAATGTTATTAAGGCGATTTGTAGGAATATTATTCGCAGCTAATAGTGCGCCATAAATGTGAAGGAAAAAGCAAACGACTTAGTACAATATATTTGGTGAAAATACAGATTTTTATCTTAAACGCATTAATTTGCTTAAAATATCATTACAGTTGTGAAATTTAACAGCACCTATATACATAAAACTTGAAAATTTGCAATACAGTAGGTAGAAAGTGCAATATGACAGACAAAACGTTCGATAAACCACCTGAACTTGTTTAGATCATAAAATGTCATGCATGCACTAGCCAACAGCAGATATAAGACATTCTTTTAGGACAGCAAAAGAATACTGGCAAAGGAAGTGGGCAAGTAGTCTATTTTTTTCAAAAAGACATGCATTACTCAGCTAGACGGGAAATATCCATATCCATTCTTCTGTATCATAAAAGAACAAATACAGTTAAATCCTGTATGTTTTGCTGTTATGATAAAATATAATTTATTGCACAGGTTGGTTAATTTCAAATATCATAAGGACTGTACAACTGACCAACATTGGTTGCCATCATGTAAAAGTGAGA
Organism: Ommatoiulus sabulosus; assembly: GCA_034697705.1. Lineage (NCBI taxonomy): Eukaryota > Metazoa > Arthropoda > Diplopoda > Julida > Julidae > Ommatoiulus > Ommatoiulus sabulosus. Next base: position 11,800 of record JAQGAO010004586.1, read on the forward strand.
GAGAAATATGAAATGTTTGATCAACTATTAATGCCCATCCTATGAACTAAACATAGGATTTAAACTTTTTTTTTAATAAATAACAAGCCAGATTTAAGTATTAAAGATAAACCACCAATTTTGGTGTTATATACTAAAAAAATTGTACCAAGAAAGATTTGACTTGATGGATCAATGTACGCTCAAGGCTAGCAATTAAGAATCCAGTTACTTGAAAATTGACATCATGAAATCCAAGATTTCGGTACATCATTTAGAAGAAATACATTTGGAGTGGCGTTATCAAGAAATCTACTTATTAAATCACTTGCTGAAGTATTCTTGCATGTAATATAAGAAGAATTTATAATTACATAAAAACAAACTGATTACAACAAGTTTCACCGAAAAAATTAATACCATCCAAATGACAATTATTTGGTAATATCTGCATAGCAAAACATCAATAAATTTAATACATAGAAAATCTAGCTAAATTTAAGCATATGGCAGAAATATCCTGAAATATGACAGAATTAGCCAAAAATGCGACAGTAATCCAAACAGTTTATTAGTCATAAGATTTGGAGATCAAAATGAGCAGTTCACGAGTTATGAGATTCGGAGAACAGAATAAAATTTGAAGCATAATTAATGCTCATGTTGCAAATATTCAAATAAAAAAGATTCAAAAGAGATTCAATAAAAAACCTTTTTTAATTTAGTTTGGCTATGACATATCAATTTTCTAAGAAAGTTACCAAAGTGCACAAATTTACAAATTTGAAATTCCGAAAAAGCATTCATGTTAAAACTTGTTTTAATGACCAACCAAACGATAAAATATGGGGAATTAATTTTGAAGCCTGGCAATTTGGAAAAATGAAATTTTACAATGCCAATTAAGCATGATAAAAATTTAAGATTGGAAAGAAAACATCTATTCCAAAAAGTCAAAACTTTCTCAAGAAAGTAAATATTTATATACATATACCATATTTTAGGTCTTTTGCATATCACAAGCTCAGATCTTAGCATTTTCTATCATTGGCCAAGTGCAGTATATACTCATGTGTTGCTTATTTTTTATTTATTTTTGAAAATTTGGTCATGCAGAAAAATGAACAAAAAAATTCTTCAGGCTTACTTAAACCTGCTAATTCGTTATTAAAATAATCCTCTTATGGAAAAACTAGGAGGTAGGATCATTGGTGTAACGATTTCGAAGATTGGCATCCTGCTCTTGAGAAAATGGGTTTACGGGGGCTGGAGTAGGAGTGAAAATAGGATTGGCTAGTGGAGGTTGGGGATACATTTGAGGCATTGGTTGGACAGGATAAGGGGGATTAGCTGTTGTAGGCTGCGGTGGATAAGGAGCTGGCATCGCATTTTGCGTGATTAAGCTGTCGTAACTCGGAGGTGGGCCATTGCCATAAGGTGGTGGAGGTGCTGGCTGCATACTGAAACCCGGATACGCTGCTTGGCTGGAAAAATCTTGTGGTTGAAACTGCACCGCTGCTCCCCTTATATATGGATCTAAAAATAAACGTGAAAATAATTAAAACAAGTTATGGACAAATGATTTTCGTGCATGTTATGGGGAAAAAAAGATTACGAAATAAAAATTATTTCTACACGGCTCATTGACTCATGACTGGATGATTTATCAGGGAAAACAGGATTTGTGAACAATTATAGAAGTCCAGTTTGATGATGCAAACGATGAATCACAGCTTCGTAATTACCTTTTGGTTGAGTTTGCAGATACACCCTGTCTGCCCCTGGATAATAAACTGCACCGGTGTTAGTCCTCAGTGCCGATGGATTCACGGGTGGCAAACGAGTGGCAAATGTAGCTGGCTGAGACATCTGATTCCTGTATCTGAAGCGATACCACCAACTTCCACCGGAGCAAAGAAGCATAATCAAAATGACGGTTAACCTATGTTGGAAAAACAAATAAAATCGGTGAATTTGGGGGGAAATGAACTATGAGCTTCTAAATCACAATCACTTACCAAAAGTACCAAAACTGATAGAAAGTGAATGCCGCTGGTCGACAACAAGCATTTCCGCAACAATATTCGTACGAGCTACAGCTGTGAAACACATGTTTACGAGGAATGTCAATAAGTTTTTTTCACACGTTCCAAGCCACACCAGAAAAAAGGAGATAGTCTTTAATATATGACCTTACACTATGGTTCGAACATAGCCATCAGCTGTTAGATACGTGCAATGCCGGCTTTCCACCTATAAAAAAAAATATAAATTACGAATTTAAATGGTAGCGCAGAATTTTGCCCCAAGATGTCACGAGCAAGTATAACTTGCCCACGACTACAGAATTAGTAGGATAGCTACTGTATATGAATAGCATGTCACTTTCTCAAACATAAATAGCCACGTTCATTACAATAAATCGGTACGTAAAATTCCAGAAAGCCAATATCTTCATCAATCCACACTTCCTACTCTTCTGCGTGTTGAAGTTTGAATCTCAAGTGGAATTTATAAACAAATAAGGCTTTTATTGAGTCTAACGTATAAAATATGCCATTACAACGTGCACATTGGGTTTTGTTTGGGCAATAGTGATGACGTGGCTTTGACACTCATTAAATTCTGAGAGGTCCGATGATTACAGGCAGTGATTTATCCGCAACATACGAATTTGTTTTTTGAAAATGTTAATTTCAAATTAACATCTGCCATTGACACATCAACGCTTGTTAATCTGCGTGTCTTGAAGGCCAGCAATGCCAATAACCGATTTGCAACCCCCTGTCTAAAAAATCCTTTTCTATTAAAAAGCAGGCCCGTTTAGCTCGCGTGGTTTGGCAAAGATAAGGAAATAAGCGATGAAATTTGCACTTCAAGAATCTAAATGGAAATTAAATGACACTTAGCAAAAATCGATATGAAAACGAAAATATCCACAATGATTTTTGTGCGACCTGAGTATACGAACAGTGAACACTTTACGACACTTGCGCTAGGTATAGTAAAATTTCAGAAATAACATGATTAGCAAAAACTACGAAATCGAAATCACTGATACAGGGTTCCCCCAGAAATTTCAATTTCAACTTCCCTGACTTTTCCAGGTTTGAAAAAAAATTTCCCTGACCTA
>JAQGAO010004587.1:0-14909 GCA_034697705.1 Ommatoiulus sabulosus
AAGAATGTGCTCACTCAATATGCTAATCCTGTCTACTTGGCTTAATCCCAATTATGTAAGGAATGACAACCGTCACACCCCACTACTAAAATCCAAGCCACTCCGTGGCGTAAAAAATAAAAACATCACATATTAAAAAACTGTACATATCACACTACTAATGGCAATAATACTAAACCTGAGCAGGTGGCTACCCTAATTTTCTAATATTCGGGATGGGAAAAATGAGGAGAGAACAATAACAATTTCTGCCCACGGGGACATCTTCTCCATATAGTCCCCGATATCTTCTCTGCCTTAGTGAACCCCAGGACGATCGCAACCTCTTCTTTGAGAACCTCTCTGCTGCAGGCGTTGGAGATATCTTTGGCGGCTAGGGCGTTCATGTGGTTCCAGTCCCTCTGCCACTTCTCTCATCCTTTGCAGATTTCGCCTCCTCTGTCGATCCCTGGTTTGTTGCGTCGACCTCGGCAGAGCCACTGTGGGGTCCAAGTCCAGATCACTTCTTTCTGGATATGCAGCGATAAATCCTAGGTGACCCGCTACCTTTGCTGAAAGTAGGTCGGCCCACTGGTTCGGACTACCTGTCAGCCCGTACATCTGTGTTCTTGCCAACCGATATAAAAGAGCAGGTCCCTCCACTGAAGCTGCTTGAAAAGTCCAAGGGGGGACATTTCCCCACCTGGGCATCGCTAATACTGTTGACAGGGGGTATAACCCAAAACACTCCTGTGTCTGGGTAAAAACAGTACAGAACTCCTTAAGTTGCACAACCCTCACTTCTTTAACACTTTCTAATACTGCTCCAGGATCTTTCACCTTATCCATCATATATGCTACATTTGTTGCATCTTCTGAACTGGTAACTTCCTGCCAATCCGGGTCTGGTATCCAACGTTCCACTTTATCCCCGGTTTTCACAATTTGCAAAGTCCGCACCATATTCGACCCCTGCATTATGAGCCGACTCTTCTTCTTAGACCTGTTCGAGCCTGACTTGCTTCTTGTCCCCTCCTCGGGGACCTTAAAGAAATGAAACGATTGCCGAAATCGTTCAGATCGCTCAACATCACTATCCAACTGCTCATACTCAATATCCATCCATTCCGCCATTTCCTTAACAATTTCACGTTCATTTTTTTGATCACCAACTTTCTCGACAGCCGACGCAATCCCTCGCCTTTGTTTATACGGACACGCTTGATTCAGCTGATCGGCTAACAGCTGGTCGGCCAACGGCGTCAGCAACCCTAACGGAGTCCTTGGTGGGCCATGATATAGTGCTTTCAGTCTCATCCCGCTAAAACGTACGGGGGCCATATCAAACACCAAAGCCGAACCCCCCACAGTGAACTCTGCAGAATGTCGACGTTTATCAAACCCGACTTTCTGGTTCTGTTGCGCCGCCTGCAGATTTTTTGCTGTCTTCTCCCGAAGTTCTGTAATAGATAAAACAGGAGAAATTCCCACACTTGCTCCCATAATATTATTCACTAATAATCGTGATTCAAACCCGAACATTAATATAAAAGACAAATATCTTAACGAGGCCTGCTCTGAAAAATGATATGCCACAATAGACGGTTCCAGCCACCTGCTCCCATCTCTCTCTTCATTTAACATATCCCTTTTCATCCTAATCTTTATCATTAACGTTTGTACCGTCCCTTCCACCAAACCATTCGCCTGTTGATGGCATGGTGTGGATACCCTTTGAAATATGCCATTATCTATAAAAAACATTTTAAAAAGTCCACTACACTGTGGTGTCCCACTATCAGAAATCAGATTTTTAAGCACACCTAAATTTAAAAATAATTCCTCAATATCTAATGCCACTCTACTAGCATAAGCCACTACCCGTTGATCTTTACCCTCCCCCTGATGTAGGACCACCCTTAAGCCCTGCAATGAAACATCCGTAAAAAGGGCAAGCACCTTGGCCGGGTCCAACATAACCAATCCTGGGGCTAAAATCAAAACCCCTTTTAGTACCCCGAACGCTTTTTCGCACTCATCTGACCAGCAGAATGCTACACGCTCGCTCGTAAGAGCCGTACGAGGGGATACAATTGTAGAAAACTTCTCAATAAAACGGCGGTAATAACCCACCAATCTTAAAACACTCCGCACTGCGGTACGTGAGGTCGGGGTCGGAAAAACCGAAACCGCCTCCACTTTTTCTCGGTCTACAAATACCCCCTCCTGGCTCACGAGATGTCCCAAGCATCTCACGCAACGGAAGGCGAAAAAGCATTTTTTTCTACGTAGACACAAATTATTATTATTATTCTTTTTTAACACCCAAGAAACATCCTCTAGGATCTCCTGGGACAAAAAGGCCTTATCCGCCGGGCAAACACTCAGTGGGGCCCCTGGAGGTGGTCCCCCTAACCTATGTTCCCCAACGGGTGCCATCCCAGGCATTCGACACGGCGAAACCAACACCAAACATGGGGGCCGTACCAATGCCGACACTGTCATAATAGGGACACCTGCAAGTCGACAGATTAAATTATCCCTTGTGCATCCCACTATAGTCTCGTTCTGGTCCTCCTCCATCTTTACTGGTTTTAGCGAGAGTTGGAGCTTAAATGGTGTACACATGAACGAAAATGTAAGAGAACATTGCGTTGTGCATTAACAAAGTCCATGAGACTACTCCTGCTCACGTTGTTGGCGGCGTCCATGACGTCGTGGAGTCGGGTAGTCGGGATCCTCCGATGCTTGTCTTCTGGCCTGGCGTCCTCTGGTAGCGGTGGGGCGACCCTGGCTGGAAGATGGGTGCCTGTTCGGGCTGGATAGGACGGACCGTGGGCTCCCTCCGGTGGTCGCACGGCTGCGCAAGGTGGGCATCGGTCTGCTAAGCGGATCTGCTACGGGTGGCTCGTCTGGGGACCTGCGGGTGATGGCCGCGATCTGGCGTTCGAGAGCGCGGATTCTGGCTCTCAGGACTTCATTCTCCGCCGTGATGTTTCTCTCTCTGGCGTCTCTGGAAGCCAGTTGAGTGTGGTGCTCTTGTACCAAAGCAACCACGTTGTTGGTAGCTTGGGGTGCAATTTCGCCCAGAGCGCGCACTGAAAAAGGCACTGGTGCCCCGACGACTGAGTTTGCCAACTCCTGGAATATGCGACGATATTCCAGGGTGGCGATCTCATGATGACGGGCGGCCCTATTTGCGGCCGCAATAGCGCCTGGCGTGACGGACCCGAACACTACTGGAATATCCAGTGCACGGTAGGAGCACGTGGGACATGGGTCCGTGGCTCGCGGATTCACCTGTGGATCTGGCGCCTCGTTCGGAACGGAGCGCTGATCGTCGGCGACGGCTTGGGGTTCCTCTCCTGTGGATGGGATGGACGCAGCTTCGTCACTGTCGATCCTTGCGGGACGGGCTGCTAATGGTTCCTGGCTGGAGAAGTTCCTCCTGGCTTGGGCCGGTTGTGCACGCTCGAATCTGCGAGCGTGCGCTGGAGAACCTGGCCTGGAACCCTGGTCCGATTCTTCTTCCGTCGAGGATATCCGTGGACGGTTGATCAGGTTTCGGCATGGCATGATAGAATAAAGCGTATTTATTCGTAGGATAGCCGGACGGTTGGAACACTGTTTTTGGTATGTAAAGTTCGTGGTTTGTGCGAGGTTTGAAGTTGGCACAGGACGCGAACTAATGCCGGAGCGGTCAGCCGAAGGACGATCGGGAACGGTGGTCAGACAACGTATGGACCTGATTTGGGCTGGCCGCTGTCCTTTTGTAGGGTCTGGGGTGTTACCCCGCCTTGAATAGCTGGTGATTAGCCTATGGTCGGACCATATGGTGTCGTCATTGCCAATATCTGGCTCTAGGATATTGGCGAATCTGGCGACTGGAAGGGGTTGAAAGCCCCTGAGATGGCACAATTTCGCTGCTTGTGCCACTTTAAAAATGCTGGTCCGTCTGTAGTTGGGTCTCCCAGGGAATTGGCGATCTAGATCACCCATCCTTTTGAAGTGGATGACCGCTAGCTTTTGGCATAGGTGTGTGACTTGGAGCGGGTCTGAGATGCCTTGTTGGACAACATACTGGCGGCACAACTGAAGCATGTTGTGGAACGCCTCGTATGTGAAATCCTGCACGACCTCAAAAATGAGATCGTCTAAGTCCTCGTCCTCATCGCCGATGACCTGATTAATGTGACCCAAACGGGTGGGCTTGAAAACTTGTCTCCCCCCCCCGGGTGATCGTTGACGGTTTGGGGGTGGCCTGCAGAGTGGGATCGACGTCTGCCACCTTGACCGCCTTTTGTTGGGTCTTCTTAGGGGTACGTGTGTCGACCTTTTTGGGACGACCCCTCTTGTTTTTCCTTAAGATGGGGGCCGCCGCTTGATTTGAAACTGAGGCTTGGACATCAAATTTGAAGATGTCTTGGGCATTGTACTTGCCCAAGGTGATGCCTCGGCTGGGATTGAACACCTCGTAGGTGTTCGGACTGACGACTCGTCGAATTTCGTACGGGCCGTCCCGTTTTGGCGCAAACTTCTTCGTAAACCCTTTTTTTGAGGAACTAAGCGGGTTCGTTTTAATGAGGACCTGGTCGCCGACCTCGAAATTGGGTATGTTCGCGTTTTTGTTGTGCGCTTCTCGACGTACATCCTGAGCGTCTTCAAATCTGTCCATGGCCTGGAGTAAAGTTGCCGCCGTTTCTTGCAGAAAAGTCGTCATGGTTGTCCTCGCGTAGGTAGGGTCCATGCATTGCTTATGAAAATTGAATAAACAATCTTGGGGTGATCTGGGCAGTCGTGCAAAGGTCACGAAGAATGGAGAATACCCCACATTCTTGCTTTTGGCTGAATTCATTGCCCATCGGATTGAGGGCAGTGCTTCATCCCACTCTAGATGAAAGTCATGGAGCATGATGGCTAGTTTGGCGTTTATATCCCTGTGCTTTCTTTCAACGGGATTGCCCTGCGGATGGTAATTCGCCGTGCTCAGGAGATTGAATCCGAAAGTGAGAGCTGACTGCTGGATGATATCAGAGAGAAATTGTGGCCCATTGTCACATCTCACGTTGTTGGGTGTCCCAAAGCGCAAAAAAATCTCATCTGCTAGGATCCTGGTGATGGTTTCGGATTTGGCATCTTGCAGTGGAAATAATTCGATGTATCCGGAGGTGACGTCTGCCACCGATAGAATACACGTGTTTCGCCGAGCGGTGGGGGGTAAAGGCCCCACCAAATCAATGCTGATGGTGTTGAAGCGCGACTTCTGGGGTGGACTGGTAATGTACGCCTGGTGTTTGTTCGAAAAAGGTTTGAATTTCGCACACTCGGTGCATGTTGCCACGTACTTGGTGACATCCTTTCTCATCCCATTCCAGTAGTACAATTCGATCAATCGGGCGTACATCCCTGCCACTCCTTGGTGTCCGGCCTGTGGTGAGTTATGATTTAACTCCAGTAGGGTGTGTTGTAATGATTTTGGGATCACAAGGCGCGGTTCATCAGATTCCATGTGGATCAATACCCGGTACAGAATGTTGTCCAGGATGATGTAACCACGAGATAGATGTGTGACTGCTTCAGGAGAGCGCTTATCTTCGTTCTCGAGGCATTGGATTATCTTGGCGCATTCGGGATTCTCCCTCTGAGCCACTTCGAATTGTTCTGGAGAGTAAGGTGAGATCGATGCGGCTAATTTGTGTATCAGCACAATCGGCTCTGCGTCCGCTCCGAACGGTCTGGAGAGTAAATCTGCGACCGAGTTGAGCTTGCCGGGTATGTATTCTACGTCGAATACATACTGTTGCACGGCCAGGGCCCAGCGGGCCAGTCGACCCTGAGGATTATTTAAGGTTATCAACCACCTGAGTGGTCGGTGGTCCGTGTGGACGATGAAGGGCATCCCTTCAATGTAGCCCCTGAATTTCCCAATGGCCCAGATCACGGCCAACACCTCCCTTTCTGTAACTGAGTAGTTACGTTGAGCAGGATTAAAGAGCTTAGACGCGTATTCAATAATGTGATATGGGGGGTCATCCCCCTGGACTAGAGCTGCCCCCATAGCCAGATCACTGGCATCCGTGTAGAGTCTGAAGCTTTTGTGGAAGTCGGGTTGGGCTAATACTGGCGCGTTGCAGAGTCGAGATTTCAGAGTGTCGAAGGCTCGGCAGCAGGCCTCATCAAATGCAAATTTCACATCCTTTTTCAGCAACGCGAAAAGCGGCGCTGCAATGTCCGATAGGTGTGGGATGAATTTCCCAAACCATCGGCATGCGGACACGAAGGATTTGACCTCGTGCACATTTTTCGGATGTGGTAAGTCCAGAATGGCCTGCACCTTTTCGTTGTTTGGACGTATTCCTTCCTCCGATATATTGTGTCCCAGAAACTGGACTTCGGACTTGAATATATGACACTTGGATCTCTTGAAGGAAAAGTTAAAGCTGATGATGAGTTGAAGTATTGCTTCCAAATCGTCCAGATGCTTCTGGAACTCCTCAGATGCTGTTATTAAATCGTCCTGATAGATACGGTTCAGGACGCTCTGTAGTTGCCCCATCATTTGGTCAACGACTCATTGACAATGGGATGCAGAGTTACGTGCACCCATGGGCATCCTCGTGTAGCAGAGGTTGCCCAGTGGGGTGGACGTGGAGAAATATTGCTGGCAGTCCTGTTCGATCGGGATCTGCCAGTAACAGTTCGTGAGATCGAACGTTGACATGTGGCGTTTCCCTTTTATCTCTGCTAGGATGTCATCGATCCTTGGCAGAGGGTAAGGATCGGGCACCATGACACGGTTTAAGGCCCTGAAATCCGTGACCATCCTGAGGTCAGTTGTAGTGTCGTTCTTTGCGACGAGAAAAGATGGAGCTGCCCACTCCGAGATGGATCTCTGAAGGTACCCCTTCTTAATCATGATCTGGAGTTTTTCAATTAGTTGGGTGCGCCTCTTATGCGACAAACCATATGGTTTTGTGTATGAGGGCTTCGCATTGGGTAATAGCTGAATTCGTTGGGATTCAACTCTCGCAGGACCGTGCGATCTCCGGGACTCGGTAAGTATGGATTGTGCTGATGGTTGCATTTCTTGCAGATTCAGAGGGATCATTTTCGTCTTGGGGACAGTCTTCATCGTGTGATTCCAAGTCCTCCTCGTAGAGGTATGCCCAGGTCTGTACTTCGTAATTAACGCATATTTTGGCCATGCGTAGGAAATCAGTGCCTAGTATCAAATGGCTGGTATGGAACTCCGGAATGAAGAGAAATGGCATGATGAATGAACGTCCACGCAACAGTATTTCTAGCTTAGCGTGGAATGTCGTCATAGTCATGGGCTTCTGGTTTGCCATTTGAATGACGCAAAACTTCTTTATAAACGGAATTCCTGCCTCGCGAAGTGCCTCATAGAGGGTGTCTCCTCCAACGGAAATATTGGCACCGCTGTCGAAGAGTGCCTTGACCTTAAAAGATTCAAGGTAACATTCTTCATAGATGAGATTCTCCTTTTCTCTGGTTTCATCCGCAGGCTCCAAAGTGTGGTTCAACGTCACCACCGTTAGGGTGCTGATGGAGAACTCGTTCACCTTCTTCGTTTGCGTCCTCGGAGGATGCTTGTCCTTGTCGGGGCAATCGTAAGAGGTGTATCCTGGGTAGCCGCACACATAACATTGCAAGGCATCGTTGGGGAGTGCCTTTTTGGGGGCATCCGTATTCTGCTTGCCCTGTTTGGGTGTATGATTCGAACGAACGTTCGAGTTGGTGTAGGTTTGGGAGGTCACCTTGGCGGGCTCTGCGCCATTGGGGCCTCTCTTCCTAAATTTGCTCTTGGGTCGCGCGGAATTGTCCGCTGAGGATTTGTGTTCCGCGTGATTCCCTTGTTGGTTGGGTGAGCGACCTCGAGGTTCGCTCTTCCCGTCCTGTTTGGCCGGTTTGGCAGGACGTTTGGCTGGACGTTCTCTGTCACCGAGGCCCTGTCCTGGATCCCATAGCGGCCATTTCTTCCCGGTGACCAACCGAGTTTCCGTCTTGGTAGCGTGCGAAAGCAATGCATCAATGGTAGTGATGTCATCGATGGTCAGATGGACTGCTATGTCGGCGTGAAATCCTCCACTTATGATGTCCACCTGATGTTCTTCTAGCATAGGAGGTATGATCTTATTGATGATATCCATCATTAGCTGAATATAGTCGGCTACCGGTTGGCCAAATCGTTGGGCTGAGAATACCAAACGCGTCCACACCGCATTTTTGTGCTCGAATTGGCCAAAGCGCTTTTCCATGGCAGCGACTGCGTTTTTCCACCCCAGGGTGCGCGACATGATGGATATCCACCATATTCGCGCCTCCCCTCTCAGTAGGGTGATGAGAAGACGATACATGTGCACATCCTGTATGTCATGGCTGAGCATGATGGAATTTACTGTGGCCATCCATCCCGGAAACTCTATTTTTGATCCTGAGAATTTGTCGATGCCTATAAACGCCTTGGCGACTCGCTCTGATTCCTCGGTGGATCTCCATATGTTCTGTGGGACTGACGGTGGCTGTAGGATGGGGGCGAGACGAGTTGTTGGGAAAGGGTCAAGTTGCTCCCTTACCTGTGTGATACGTGTGGAAGCGTACTGCGCCTCCCCTGTATCGTGGTTTACGAACTCTCGTCCATTGGGCTGCGATCCTCCCGGGGCTCTGTCAAAGGTTGGGGATGCGACTGATCCAAGTAATGGCGTGGTCGCCGCGGAATCGACAGTCGAATGGGTTTGTGCTCGTAATTCGGTCAATGATTGACTTTGGGTATCATATGCTGTTTGCAGGTCACGTCGACGTCGCGTTTCCTTATTATGTTGTTCGCGATGATGCGTGATCTTTGCTTCATATGAGGCTTGGATTCGTCTGAATTGATCGGCCGCCGTCTTGTTCTTCTTCAAGAGTGCGGTGAGCTCCTTGTCACTGCCAGGGTGCTCCTCTTCCTCCTGGAAGTCCGAGGACAGCCGATGATCAGCGTCTGCAGAGGTGCTCGTCATTTTTATGAGAGCTCGAGACACTTAGTCCCAGTGGTTATCAACCGGATGGGATTGATCTTACGATGTTTCAGAGGTTTCACTGTGTTCTAGCTATAGTGGGCTACACAAATGTACGGTAGCGCTAAGCGTTCGCAGATGTAGGATCTAGGGATCCACCACAGGGTTGTGATAGCTCGTAGGAATGTCTTACGTGTGTCACCACCTTTGGAGAAAATCCCTGGAGACTGTCTACAAGAAAGTTCTGAAAGTTCGTTGTCAGAAGTTCGAAGATATATATATAATATATATGATCCTTCAGGTTGGGCGCCAGTTGCGGGAGTTGCACGTCCGTGGGCACCCTATATGGATACCCCGTTCGTGACCGGAGATGCTCCGGAGTCGTGACGTAGTATAGCGCGGCTCAGGTGCGTCTCCTTAACGCAATCTCCTACCTGTATATACAGATAGGATTTGTAATGTTAAAAGGTGTGCAGCGGGAAGCCCCACACGATGCTTTAAGGGGGAAGTTTCCCAGGCGACCTAGCGGCACAGCAAAGCGTAGGCCTAAAAGGTCGCTCGTTCAGACCGCGCGAGAAGGCACTTTCGAACAAGTGTAACGCGGGCGTGTGAGGTGGTATCGGAGATACGCGATTATGAAATAACTCTGCCGAATCCAGTTAACTACTCAGACAACTCTCGGTTTATTTAAAGACAGCGTAAGTTATTTAAAAGGAATACAAGTTGGCACGATTTCGCAAAGGTAAAGCAAACTTACTTAATACAAAACGCGGATACGAATTGTGAACATCAAAAATTGAAGATACAGATTCGCAGCACATACAGGAGGTACCTTCCTAGTAGTGCACGTTCAGGACAATGTAACGAGGGTTCCCACTTCTTCTCTTAAATACCTGACCCATGGATATTGGAAGATTTCACCTGAACAAAATTTTGACCAATCGAATTTAGGAAAACTTGTTATTCTTGCAGGCCATAGGTGGGATATATCGTGAAACGGTATACCCAATGAAATCAATAGTTTGAAATCTTCTTCTTTTTACTTAGTGCTGGTCTACCCGGATCTGCCCGATTTACAGAGGCTACTCCCTTTTGTAAGGGTCGTAAAACGGGGGGATTAGGTCCGGGTGACCGAACCTTTTCGTACCACTATGGTAATTAGGTGCATGGTTTAAGTTTCCAGGTCAGACTTCCCTTCAAATTAGGATTCTTTTTAGGTTAATTTCCTGGTTTTTACAAGAATTGGACAAAGGGTAAAGGGAACCCGGATACCGAACTTCCGAAAAACTTGAAATTTTGAAAACAAGTGAATTAAAAATTCATTTATTGCGTTTTATCTCGGGCTTAATCCCGTAGTAGCCTTTTAAGGTTTCATCAATCATCACGTGAGTCGGATCATAAGGGGTTTCGACTAACTGGGTACTTATGTTTTTCAAACATACCAGTAGTGTAGTGTATCCGGCTAGTTTATGATCGTCCCTCATAACATCCGCTTGAAAAATTCAGCGTATTTGTAAAAATTCGTCGAAATTCGTTACCCATTATACTTGTATATGTATGGGATTCACCACTTTCTCTTCTCAAAAACGGTTTGGCAGCCATGACACTTTCATTGTCTTGTTAGAAATTTCTAGTTCAGTGACCAATTGTTAAGTAGGCCTACATGTTGCCAGGAATTCCACATTGTTTTATCGCCCTCTTATACGCCCACCTATAATTAACACCTGTTAAAAGAGATATGTACAAATTACTAAAATTACTAGTAGAAATTCTATAAGTGAAAGACAAACCAAATTGATCAAACATCTTCATATATGTCATCGATGCATACAATGGACATCCGTGAATAAGGTTCAGTCCTGAGAAAGCGTTATGATTCATTTATGAAAATAATTATTTGTCCTGTTGGAGTATAGGAATAGTCGTTGTACTCATATTATTCTTGTTTGTGATTTTTTACTGGAATTTTCAGGTGTATTTTCCTGTATTTCCACGTCTCTTAATTATTTAATTAAGCAAAACTGCATGTATTTTTAGTTACATTATCTGCAAGCAGTTCTTGTCTTAGTGTAAAGGATACGATTTTCGGAAAAAAATTATTTTAACTAAATAACAACATATAAAAAGTCCTGTTTATCCAAAAAATACAAGTTTTTTTAAATGAATATACTGTATGTTTTATAATAATAAATTAAGTGGCTCCACAATCTAATTTCATCAATTTCAAATAATTCCGAAATAGCAGTTGACCCATATGGTTGAGTGGTTGACCGTTGACGTATATTTACTCCGTTAAAAGTAAGTTATAGGCCTACTTGTATGTCTCTAAAGCAAATTTATTCTCAAAAAGAACATTTTCATTTTTGTAATAGTGATCAATTTACACTTTGAAAGGAAATCCGTTTCAAACATGCATGCTATGGTTTACTTTGAAATGAACTTTAAAACACATTTTACATTATTATAATACGATGTTTAAAAGTTCCCCAGAATTTTTATATTAAATTTAACTGAGTTTTACAGGTTTTTAAGTAAATTTCTTAGACTAATGATAATGAATAAATTTGCATATGCGTCCCCATATCCAAACTTTTTCATTGGAATGTCTACAGGGTATCAGGGGTATGTACAAGTAGTTAACCATTGGTTTATTCAACATTGCACTCATTTACAGGCCGATTTCCGAAATTTTCTACATTATTATTTTTAAATTGCTGAAGTTTTCAAGATTAGAGCTAAATTTACTACAAATTCAATGAATATACAAAACAATTGTTGAAATTCAGGTAGACGCGTGGAATTACTTGTTACTATCTTTTATCCCCTCCTTTCGATCCCCAAGAAGCAGGGTATCAAAGTGGACAAGAGGTAAAACGATCCCCTCCTTTGATCCCCAAGATTCCACAAGCCTGTGATGAATAGCGCACCTTCAACAACAATAACGAGTGTGATTCTAAATTTTATTTATTAATCACGACTTTATATAGTGAAAAAATACTTTATAATATATTGTTGACTTTGACAATGCCCACTTCTCTATATAATGCAAGCCTCCTTTAACATTTTTGCCTTGCATTCGGTAGGTGTATGTTTGAAGAATAATTAAACAAACGCAATATTTATCCATTAACGTTCATGTCCATTATTGTTCATTTCTATTTAACATTTTTAACTGAAAAGAATTAACGCACAATTTGTACATCATTATTTATACAATAATTGTCCAATCATATTATTATATAGTTAATATACAGTAATGCAGAGCTTTTATACAAATTTGGACTTCTTCAGGCCCACTGAAAATACTTTATTAAACAAATAAGTTTCACATGCAGCATTAAATACTGTAACGTTTCTTAAAATTAACTCACAAGCAGTGCAATGTGATAATTTTTTCACTGTTATTTGCGCTATTATTTGTTAAATAGTGCTTGTACGAAAAGTACCAATTATATCAATGAAAGACGAATTAAATATAAAAAAACATGTGTAAATAACTGGGATAGTATGGATATTTTGTTTGTTATATTCAGTTTCTGTAGCATGGTGCTGATAGCATGTTTTCAACCCTCTAGGGCAGGTAGAAACTATTTGGGTTAGGATTAACCCAAACCCAAAGGATTAACCCAATTTTCTAACGGGCCAATTGGTCCGTTAGAAAATTCGTCTGCCGTAAACGGTATAAGTTCAGCGAAAAGGGAACTTACAAACCATATTGCCGTACACCGTCCAAAGAGGCAGAACACTACGTTAATTTAAATTAGTTTAATACAAGTTGTACCATCGAAGGAAAGAAAATCAATTGAACTCTTGTTTTGAAAATGCCGAAAATTAGCAGAAAACGAGGTAAGTTCAGAAAGTTCTCTATTTAAACTTTACAGTTGAAGTGACAATACTATAATAATAGGCATGCAATTTGAAATACTGTACCACATACCGAGTATGCACGTGTTGACAACAACCTTTCATTGCACTTAATAAACGCAGTTTAATGTGCAGCCCTAATAACTTTTTACTTAGAAGAGACTAAATTGATATTCATTAATCAGTTATAAGCCATAAAACGTTTGCCATGCGCGTTTTAGTACAGCGCATATTCAGGAATTGTTTCAGACTTTAGTATTAAATATAATATTGACGCTTTACACTCTAAGAAATTGAAGGTTAATTCAGGGTACTTCGGAAAAACTCCGTTCTTTTTTTCATAAAAATGCTTCAAAGCTCCTAAACTAAAAATGGCGACTATATATGTCACCATTACTGTCCTTTAAGGAATGTCAGGAATGTCACACCACGTGAATGACCCAGTATGTCTATACTGACGAATGACCAGTACGTGTGCATATTTAGATTTTAATTAATTAAAACGTTGTATTTAAGACTTTTCTTATATTTGGATGATTTTTTTTTAATTTGAAAATTTAAATTTAAATTACTATGTTATAGCATGCATGCAGCTATTCAGACTAATATCACTTTATTTTCACAATGAAAATATAGCAATCTCATGCAATAGCTATACTTCGGAATAGATGGTACTGATTAGAATTTTGTAAATATTCCAAAAAGAATATTGCTTTTCAAACTCATCATTGTCGGATAATGTTATGGAAGAATGATTTCTTTTGCAAATGTCAGGTAAATACAACGTATTAATATTATCACAATCCAAAATTAATGCTTCTTCGTGGTAATTTTATCAGGAATTCGAAAACTTTTTTAAATTTCTCCAATACAAATTTAAAAAATGTTTTACGTTTTTCAAGGATAAATGTAAACAAATTCCCAACATTTTACACGCCTTCCGAGTTTAATTTTCACAATTTTTGTCGTTTACCGGCTACAATTTTTTTTAAAATATTTAACAGTTTCCCAGTACCATGCAGTATAGAAATTTTTACATTTTTGATAATGCAAATTCGCACTATTTAAGACCGTATCCTAGCACATATCTTCAACTATTTTATAGGGCAAATTTTCAAATATTCAAAGTTTCCATTCAAAAAATTTCAAATATCTTAACTATTTTAAAATAGTTAAGAGTTTTTTCAAACATTCAACATTTTACGAAGAATCATGTAATGCTAATCTTGTGAAATTTTAAACATTTCTAATGGTCATTTTTTGTGAAACTGTTCTAAATTCTCGTTAATAAATTATACAAAATATTAAATATTTTACTGGGTTTTTTGTGCTAAATCTGGGTTAACTTTGGCATTTAGTATTTCAATTGTGACATTGTCCTGATCAGGAAAATTTATTTAAAAATAGGATATTTGCATCCTGATAATTATTTAAATTTTTACCTTAGCTGTCTGCGAAATATTTTTCCAATTTTTTCCGGTTCACGAAATATTTTTACTATTTTCACCGGTCTGCAAATGTGAAAAGGTTGAGAAACAGTGCATGCTTTACAATCTAAAAAAGGTATACCAAATAGAACCTGTTGAGGTTCTTCATCCTGAAACACCAGGCGAACCTGTTTAGGTGCTTCGAAAACTCCCAAAAAAGTTCTTGTTAATTAAAGACCCTTCCCATATATGTTCGAAATACACAAATATAAGGTTTAATACACTGAACCGTTAATTCAAAGGAATATTTTAAAACGCATTTTTTTTAAAAAATATTTCAGTTCACGAAATCCTGATCAGAATCATTTATTCCTAAGCAAATATGTTATAGCTATGTTTAGATTGTGAAAACGAAATATAAGCAGGGTGGCAAATATCTCCTAAAACTCCTAAAAGTGCTAAAATAGTGCTAAAAAAAATAAAAACTTCTAAATGTCCTAAAAAAGTCCTAAATATTCGGAAAGGTCCTAAATACCCTCCAAAAAATTCTTTGAAGTCCTTTAAAGCTACACGGGTTGCCCTAGATTTTTGCACATTTGGGACTTTCCAGCAAGTGTGAACT
>JAQGAO010004588.1:0-14908 GCA_034697705.1 Ommatoiulus sabulosus
TAAGATAAAGCCACGCCCATCTTACGATTCCTTTACATGCGCGCAAGGCGTGGCCTCATCTTAGTGGTACTTTCGTACACATGGCGGCGCTGCGGTGTTTTTCGGAGCCAAAACTGTGACTAGACTGTGACGCCACTCACGGCAGTGCGACTGCAATCGCCTGGATATTTCCAGACGGAAGCGGCCTGTTGCGATAAAAGATCGTTGGAGAATGGGGAGGAGCACTGATAATTGAGCCGATCTTGAAGTTTGTTTATCTGTTCCATAAACGAAGTTTACTTACTAAAGTTACTTTTTCGTCCTTTAGTCACTGGTAAGTAGGTATCTTAATGGTTAATTGATTTAGTATTGGGATAAACCGTGAAATCGTTTTGTACTGAAAGGGGGTGCATGTGATAAGATACCCCGTAGGCATCACGCAGTACTAGGCAACAAGAAATACGCATGAAAAGACATCGCTAATCCTGCGGTGCAGCCTGTCATGACATTTAGGATTTTATACCTAACATTTGGCGTAGAATAATTGGCCAATTTTGACCCGTCCTATTGACTAAGTTATCAAATCCATTATTTGATTATTTTTCACTCGCGGTACCTCCGGTTAGTCTACCTGTCTTATTACATTGCTTGCCTGTATATAATCTATATAGGCCATGCCATTATGGACATCAACAGTTAGGTCTTTATGCAACATTATTAAGTTACAATAGAGGCTTGGCTTTCTAAAAATAATTAAGAAAATATATTAAACTGTGTTACGCGTATTATACGAGCAAAATGTTTTAAATATATAAAAAACATGTAAATATTTAGTATATATATAATTAAATTAAAGCATCCAAAGTTTTCAATTTGCTCATATCACGTACAATTACAGCATATTATATTGAAAAATGTTATTGAGAAAAGCACCTGTATAGTTAGATTCGCACATATTTATATTATCATCAGGAGTAGAGTTAAATATTGTCTTTGTGCTAGCTGATAGGCATATGACCTTGTTCATACAACTAGGATAATTACTTGCATCCTCTTTAATGTTGACATAAACTGATGCTTGTTAACAGCGAATAATGAAATTAGCAATTAAGTTTTGCAAGAATTATTTCCCCAAAACATTTACTTGTTTTCACGTAAGTCCAATCTGTTTAACATAAAAGGGGCGCCGAAATTAATCTTGCATTAAGGGATTATCAAACAAGAATTGTGATTGTGTTGTTGTTTTTAAAGCATTACTTATCAGTACCATGTTGTTGTTTTTTTCAGACAAAGCTGGTATGCGATTTGCTAATTGCCTTCAAGGCAAAGCCTCCCATGAAGCCTTACTCAACGTGCACGAAGCTGAACTTCATCTATTGGAGAATGTCAAACGCTGCATTTGCGCCCGGATAAAATGTGACCGCGATTATGCCCTAGCATTAAATTCATTTTCTCTTCAGTCTCAGAAAGTTGAAAAAGGTCCTGAACTTAATGGAAGTTTGGTGGCAAAGGTATATAATGTTTGAAAGTTCTGAATCTCATTTAAAAATTATGAATGTTACATTTATTTGCTAAAAGGAATGCTGAATAAATTTAAAGCAGCAATTCATTCAGTTATGCAGTGTGAGTTTTTGCTCCATTTCAACTTATTTTTTCCATTCAGGCTAGGTTGGAAATTAACAGTTTATCCATATTTTAACAGTCCTTATCATATACATACTTTCTGTCTGTTATTTTTCTCTTGCCAAGCTGTGTCTTATGACAAGCATCTGTAATAATTCTCGATAATGTAGTTTGTAATTTTGTCTTCAGTTAAAAAGCCAAACTATTTTCATACATGTTATTTCAATGCAATTAATGTCAGTCATTTTATAAACAGGCATGGCAAGTTATTGTTGAAGAAACAGAGGCCTTGGGGAAGCTTATTAAGCATAATGCAGATTACCTGTCAACGTACACTCTCGAGATGATTAATTCCCTTATTTCGGAAAAGAGAGCTTCCCGTAAACTTTATCTTGAAGAGAGAAATAGGATAGATATGGAACTTTTAATGGTAAGTTTATGATGTGACTTGTTGTTATTAAATGAATGTTCACAAAAATTATTAATTTTTTAGTTTCAAGATGTTGTTTTGAAGACCCGGCTCGAATATAAAAAGTGCCTTGAAGCTTGTCGAAGTGCAAGAGTTAAATTTGAAGAACATTATTTGAAAGGTAGTTGTCTGTTTCTAAAAATTATTTATTGATTATCATGGGTGATTGTATAGTATAGGATTGCTTATTTCCATTTATGCCTAGAGCATTGATATGATACATTTCTTATGCATCCATTCAGGAAAAACAAGTCGAAAGTTAGATGATGTCAAAGATAAATATGTAAAAACCTGTCGCAAACTCCATCAAACCCACAATGATTACATGTTACTTTTATGTGAGGCATCTCAATATGAACGTGATTTTCGAACAGTACTATTACCTGATCTTATGGAATTTCATCAAAATGTTCAGGAAGAATTAACTCAGCAATGGTAGACTTTTTTATAACCAATTTTGAAATATTTTAAGTATTGTAATGCTTCAGTGTTATTTCTGCTATTTTTGGCAAAACGGCATCATTTACATTTATCTCATTTTTTTGTTTTCAGCAAACTAGTGTTACTTGATTACATTCAGTACACTGATCTAACCAAAGACAGATTTCAGCAGATGCAAACTCGTATGGCTGCAAATGTTGAAGGCATAATACCATCTGAAGAATATAGGGATTTTATTGAAGAAAACAAGTAATAATTTATTTCAGTTGAATATTTCATGATTTGTAATTATCACAAGCTTGAATGGTGCTGAATTATTTGCAGGAGTTCACCTCCATTGCCAGTTATTTTTGTTTTTGATCATGATTTGATAGAAGATTACACTGGTAGGCTAAAACCAAACCAATTGACTGTAGATGATTTTACATATGATGTTCTTAAAGAAAGGTTATTAATATTACCTTGAAAATGTCAGTTGCTTTATTTTTGCATTGAAATGGCTATTGAAATGTTTTTGGGGAATATTTATTAGATTATACGAGCTTGAAGATAGGTTAAAGGACTGTCAAGCGGCACTAAATGAAAAGCAGGAATTGTCTATGCATTTTGAGAGCGAGATTGAATCGATGAAAACCTCTCCTAATGTTTCGCCAAACTTGTATGTTGCTCAAAATGTATCTCTTTGACCGTGTACGAAAAATGTGATTTTCCAAACATAATAATTTGTATACAATTATGTTCTACATTTGATAGACTGATTGTTAAAAAACGTGCCATAGATATTTTAAGACGGGAAAGCAATGAGCTGAGGTGTGCTGAAGAAAAACTCAAGAAACAGTCCAATTTGATCACTTCATCTTTGTTAACTGTTGAAATAGATGGTCTACCTCCTGGATTGGAGCTTCCTAATGATATTTGTAATAGCAATGAACAGGTAAATGCTTTCAGATTCACAAAAAAAAAATGTATTTAGTTTTTTGTTTCAATGATCACCATTTTGTAATATGTAAGTCAATTTTGTGCAAAATATTTCCATTTCCTTTATTAGATTATTAAATTGCAAGTCTTTATTTCTTGACTGAAAATATATTTAGATTTCTTATATTTTCCAAGAAAGATGATGACCTACTGTCTATGACTGATTAACACTTTCTGGAAGGAATCCTCCCAGGAAATCAATCATTAATAGACAGATGTGAAAGGATGACCCTCCTTTACATTCCATTTCTCTAATAACCTTTAACAAAAATGCTAACGTTCTTTAGATCTTAATCGGTCTAAATTTGAAAACGTTTAAGTATTTACTATTAAAGACCCATGCAGAAAATTATTGTGGAGACATGTGGAATTCTTTATTATTTATTTTAGTAGTTGTGAGTTTATTCTTCATTAAAGATGCTGGTTAAATCTTAAGATTCTTTGTAGAGTTTTGAAGTTGCTTAGCTTACCATATGTTTGCATGCTTTAATTTTTGGTTTCACACATTGCGATGTTAAAGTTATCGCCTTAATGAACTATTATATCCATTTAGGTTGATACTCTGGGAACATTGGGAAGGCTGCAGTCCCGCTATATTGTGGAAGTCCTGCGAAAAGGATTTTCAAAAAGACAGGTTTATAGTTCAAATAATTGAATGTGATGCCCTGTTGCATTATCCATGCACCTTAATAATTTCTTGCCTGCTGAAACTATGTTGCATGCCCACATTATGTAGGTAGTTACTCCCTGTCCTCCACCTGCATCCCCTTCAAAAGATGTGGAAATGCAATCAACTGAAAGCAACTTAGCTCACGAAAGTCTCCTATTAGCAGTGGGAGATTCTTCAATGGTGAGTTCTTAGTCATGGTTATCAATAATGCTCTTCTGGTTTTACTCTATTTAGAAAAAAAATAAACCAGATAATTGTATGCTGATTAATAACTATTAAATAAATTAAATTTCAATTTCTACATTGCAAGCTGGTTAAAAATACTTATGGTTAGGTACTTCTAGCTTAATTCATCAATACATTCCAACAATTTCACTAAGTAATCTTAAGAATATTCGTTAGTTTTGCTTTTGTTATAGCTTTGGTGCAGTGAGCAATTATTGCATTTTTTGTTTACCAAGTTAATGGTTTTTTTAATTGAAGGTAATTATTAAACAAAAAAAAGTAATAAATATCAGAGGCAGGTTTAGTGAAATTAAAGAGAATTGTCCTCAAATGCTTTTTTCTGCTTTTGCTATAATAATTCCCCTTATTTTAAGAAATTTCATTTGGCT
This sequence comes from Ommatoiulus sabulosus, assembly GCA_034697705.1. NCBI lineage: Eukaryota > Metazoa > Arthropoda > Diplopoda > Julida > Julidae > Ommatoiulus > Ommatoiulus sabulosus. Next base: position 4,775 of record JAQGAO010004588.1, read on the forward strand.
TCTGTTCCCATAAGTTTTCCACCTTTTTATACACTCAAAGGTATGGGTTTTCTGCACGGCTCTTCAATTGCATCATTCCATGTTTCTTTTGTTGTTCCACTTGAAATGCAGTAAATGTGCCTACTTTAGCATGATAACTAATCAAGGTATGTAATTAGTATTTCTATTGTTTTGCATAGCTAACATTAGGCATGTGTGCATATTGTATGTGGTGTGTGTTATAGCAGATTGTTCATAAATGGAGTTTGGTAATTTGTTGTCTTTCAAATGCCTCTATTAGGAAAAACCAATTGAGTCACATTATCATGAGAATTCCAGATCCCTTATTTCTTAATGTAACGTCATTTATGAACAGTCCTGAATCCCAAATGCATCTTGAATAGATAGTGATTACATTTTTTTGCTGATTGAAATTTCTGGAGAAATGCTAATAATTTTAAATTTTAAGTGAATTTTGCTGTTGGTTTCTTGCAATATTTTAATGATCACTTGAATTTAATAATGATATGAAAAATAGTATTGTACAGATGCTAATCATACCCTTAGTTATCATACAAATGTATAATGCTTTTATCTAGATGCCTCTTCATCCAAATCGTCCTCTGACCGATGAGGACTGGTTTCACGGGGTTCTTCCTCGAGAAGAAGTTGTACGCCTATTGGTTAATGATGGTGATTATTTAGTCAGAGAAACTCTTAGAAATGAAGAAAGGCAGATTGTGCTATCTGTTTGCTGGCAAAGCCATAAACATTTTATTATCCAAACTACGCCTGAGGTTAGAAATTTATATATATACATGTTTAAGTTCTACTTTAGTTCTTGATAATGTTAATTATTATTAAGCTATCTTTTTGATTATATTTAGGGCTTATATCGCTTTGAAGGACCATCTTTTCCAACAATTCAAGAACTAGTTGTATACCATCATAAAAGTGGCCTGCCCCTAACAAATAAATCTGGTACAATTTTAAGGAATCCTGTAATGAGGGAGCAATGGGAACTAAATAACGATGATGTAGAACTTCTTACCAAAATTGGGCGGGTTAGTTTGCATTTTTATGCTAACATATTGTTGTTGGATTTCCATATTTTATCAACATGCGACATTGTTTTGCTTAGGGAAATTTTGGAGATGTTTATAGGGCGAGGTTACACAGCACTGGCCAAGAAGTAGCTGTTAAAACCTGCCGGATTACATTACCGGATGAGCAGAAGAAAAAGTTTCTTCTTGAGGGCAGAATATTGAAGCAGTATGACCATCCAAATATTGTCAGATTTATTGGTATCTGCGTGCAAAAGCAGCCAATCATGATTGTCATGGAACTAGTACCTGGTTAGTGCTAACTATCTCTTTTTAAAAAGTATATAAATTGTTGTTTCTCTCGCTAATTTAATAAAACGTAGGTGGTTCGTTGCTGAACTTTTTGCGTACCATTGGTCCAACTCTCATGGTAAGCCAAAAATTGGCCCTGTGCATCAATACTGCAGCAGGCATGGAATATCTGGAAAGTAGAAATTGCATTCATAGGTAAGCAATAGACTTGTCTAGGCAATTTTTGTAGCAATTTCTGCCATCCTATTGTAATGCCTATACTGATTTGATTTGCAGAGACTTAGCAGCCAGAAATTGTCTTATTGGCTATGAAAATGTGGTCAAAATATCTGACTTTGGAATGTCACGAGAAGAAGAAGAGTATATTGTTTCTGATGGAATGAAACAAATTCCAATCAAATGGACTGCACCTGAAGCACTTAATTTTGGTAAATTTCTACCTCACTAAATAGAATTGACCCTTTTACTAATCAGATCCTCTCGCAGATTTCTAAGGAGCTAGCCTGAGTACCTTTAACGCCGCTCTGGCCCCCAACCCTGTAGAGAACGGCGCTTTCATAGCCAGCATGCACCGTCTGCTAGTAAAAGCTGTCTTTACATCATTAATACATACTAATTCGATTAGGCCTATTTTACGGCGGAAATTACATTGTCCTGGCGTAATTAATAACTGAAAACTTTTACATCGTTTGAAACAAAGAAAAAAACAGGAAGAATTAAATGAAAAATCTAGGTAACTAACTTGTTAGGGATAATTGCACTCTTAGTTATAATGTAATAATGACAATGTAATTTCCGCCGTAAGATAGGCCTAATCGAATTGGTATGTATTAATGATGTAAAGGTAGCTTTCACGAGCAGATGGTGCATGCTGGCTACGTCATGTGCAACTTATGTAAGCACTGAAAGCACCATTCTCTGCGGGGCTGGGGGGTCAGAGCGGTGTTAAAGGTACTCAGGCTAGTTCCTTAGAAATCCGCTGGAGGATCTGATTGGCAAAAGGAACAATTGGTAAAATACATTTGAATTCAACTAAACGATATTTACATTCATTAAACTTAAGTCATAGCTTTGTAAATATAGGTTTGGGCATATTTGCAATTTGTTTACAGAGAATATAACTTAGTAAAATATCCAGGGATGAATTTAATAGTATTCTGAAATAATAACTTTCTTTGATTAAATTATTTCTTTGAATTAAATGCATACTCTTCAATGCGAGGTCAAAAGCTGTGTTAAATCAACTTTGCACTGACCAGAGGTCAGCATTTATGTGCTGATTATTTGAGGTCAGTGAATGGAATCTTGGAAAAAGATTGGATTGATCAAAACTACATGAACTGATGAACCTACTATAGTGATAGGGAGTTTATTTAATAAACGATGGGATTTGGTAGCCTGTAATGATACTAAGGCAGTTCCTCCTTAAAGAACTATTATTTTAATACTTGTCAATAAGTTTTTACCCCAGCATATAAAATAAATGTTGATGTCGCTTTCCTTAAAATTCAAAATTTTTATAGGCTGCAAATTTTCAATAAATTTATTAGACAATTTGAATCTTGAATGAGAAAAGTGACATAAATGTTTCTATATTTGGAGTCAAAAATGATTCACAAGTAAGTATTACATATGTAATGGTGTATTTCCCTAGTATTTATCATTACAGTTATAGAACTTAGTACTGCCTTTTATATATTACTTTTACATGTGTTAGGTCCATGAACTGCCAAGTGATTAATAGGGTTAACCTAACTAAACTATTGTAAAGGATGACTGAATTTTTTTTGTTAATGCCTCAGTTCTAATCTTCCACTGACCATGATTAAGAGTTTTCTAAAATACATTAAAATTTTGCAGGAAAATATACATCATTGTGTGATGTTTGGAGCTATGGAGTCCTTATGTGGGAGATTTTTTCGTCAGGAAGTACTCCTTACAGTGGACTGTCAAATAGCAAAGCACGTGAATTGATTGATTCAGGTGAATAATTACAATTTTTTATTGACGTTTATTAATCATGGACGTTTAATATACACAGTATATAGGAAATTTATTTGACTTTGCCTTGTATTCTAAGGATACCGTATGCCTCCACCGGAAGGTACTCCAGATGACGTTTATCAGTTGATGTTACGTTGTTGGGAGTATAACCCTGATCGACGGCCTCACTTTACAGAGTTGCATTGCAACTTACAGTCGTTTTCATCTGGTCATGTTTCATCATCTTCCCTGTGTGATTCCAGGGAGGTAGATTTATAACAAGTCAAGTCTTTAAATGCTTGGACAATTTAAAGTTTTAAAAATTGTCCATTTATTTCTAATTTTATGCACATGCTAGTATCTGTTTTATATAAAACAGCAGGTCCTCTTATCAATGTGTTGATTATTACTGAACCTTATTTTTAATTATTTTATTATTACAGTTAAATAAATATGATTTCGTTATTATTATTCAGCATATTTCGACAGGGTTTTTAGTCGCTAAATTCTTAGCTAATAAGCTCATTTGGCTTGACACAATTTTGAAACTTTAAGGTTGAAGTTGCAACAAAATTGAAGTTATAGTCCTGATTGGGAAGTATCACTTGTAAATGATAATGATTGATTTTGTTATCACTATATCTTATCAGCCACTTAATGTTCTATTCAGACTAATGTATTGCAAAATGATGCGCGTTGGGTTAAGCTTTTGAAAACACCAAGTAAACATGATTGTTGTCACTACGTATTGATAATGCATACAAGTAGTTGGAAAATAATCATTTTTGCATGCAAGTTTGGTATTACATTGTATCTATGTTTTCAGCAACATTACAATTTTGTGTATTTTGAAACTATTCAAAATTATTCTTAAAAATCAATAATAAATTGTTTTTTATGCACTGTCACAGAAACATGATCATTTCTAAACTTATGAAGGAAACTTTTAGGACCTTGGTTAATGTATAATCTTTGGTATGTTTGATATTAATAGCCTTCATATTTCTGATAATGATCAACTCCCCCGAATAATTTAATGACTTTGTATTCAATTTCAATAAATTGAACAAGCTCAAGTTTCTGAGCGTTTTCATTTGAAATAATCAGCAGCATCAACCATGCATTGAACATTTCGAATATTTTAATTATGAATAGAAACTACCAAGAGATATGAAAAGTGGGAATTACACATGTTTTCCTAAATTATGCTGAAATATTTGTTGCATGCTCAAACTGTAACCAAAATATCAGCATATACCTGTTGTTTATTGTGTATTCAGTACATGTTGATCAGTAAATTAATTTAGTTTTACTATGTTGTGTTTTTTTATATGAAAATTAACCATAAACGAATTGGACTGAAATACTCAAAAATATTGCATCACTTTCTTTGAACAACATCACTGAACAACATGCAAAAAACAATCCTGATGTGGTATTGAAAGGGTCAAGCAATGAATAGGGCATCTAAAAGTTATTTTTTTTAGATATCAATTCTATGAAGCCGGTTTTTTTTCCATCAAAGGTAATACATATTTCCAGATTTTTAAAAAATATTCAAGCCAATTTCAAAGCCTATATGTCCACGCCTGATGATAAACTTATAATACTGTCGTTTTAAGAAAGGCTTATAACATCCAGATGTATTTCCCCCCTTGACATATACTGTAATTCGTCGAGATTGTCCTGTTATTTTTTGAAAAAAAAATTTAAATTCACTATATAAAATAATGTTACTAGAATAATTGTTTTTTAATTGCTATCTAGCAGGATGTTTGTGATTTATTTTTAAATGATGGTTAAAAAATAAAAGTTCTAAGTCTAGCATTTTTTTTTAAGTTAAACTGTAAAATAAAATACTATTTTTATTGTTTTTTTTGGCTACATAGTTTTTTTTCCAACAATTAGAGTGCGTTAATTTAACTTAGTCGTCAATAATTCAAGTTCAGTATTGCTACATTAACTGCCAAATAATGTGTACAGACTCGGCTATATACAAAACAATTGGTCTCCTGTTAAATGCATAGATTTAATATTTATATACAGGTACCAATTAAAAAATAAAAAGAGCAAGGTATTTGAAATGATGCAGATGCGTCGTAATACTGTATACTGTATGTGCAATGAAATGACCCATGCATATTTCTTTTATTTGCTGCACAGATCGTAAATCATTTTCTAGTAAAAGCTTAGATTTATTGGAGATATTATTTATACAGTACATCGATGTGTAATTTAGTCTGAAGGCCAAAGCTGTATTACTGCAGTGAAAAATTTCTGGGAATATATTTCATGGGTATTTGGTTAGGATAAACTGCAGGGTTCAGTTTTACCCGATATCAAGCCAAAAATGTTTATCGCAGTGCAATGCCAACGTTTCACTAGCATGCATACGAATGGTGCAAAATTGCATTTTTTTATTGATTTGAAGCAAATGTGAGACGAAAATAGCATCTGGACATAGCGACCTAGATCCTTCGGTTACCTTGGCAACCAGCTGAGGAATTATGACGTTTCGGGATCGTTAAGACGTCATTAGTGACGTCATTTTTTCCTCCGTCGCGGTGTTCGCGTAAATTCGCAACGAATTCGTGGTGCTATTTCTTTTCTCCTGGAATTGCGAATCAGTTCTAAAATCCTAACTCGATTAAAACGTGTGTCAATGCCTGGATGATTATTTTGCGCAAATTTCCATTCACAATCTCGTTTCAGCTGGAAAGGGAGAGTCGCGTGACGTCACCTAGTGCTGTTTCCCACCCATGGTAGAAGACGTGCCGCTGCTGCTGTTGCCATTTGCTGTAGAACGTTCAACGGAGAGTATCTCGGTTGCTTTTTTGGTTCGGATTTAGAGATATGTTTGAGTGTGCTGCTGATGCTCTATTTAGTTTAACGGATATCCAAAGTAAAGAACAATCATCAGAAATCATGCCTGCTTTAACCAACGTTTCGTCTAGTAACGTGAGGTAAGATTTTTGTTAATGGCGATTTTTTTTTATCAACGTCACGTAAACAAATTGGCCGCCATCTTAATTTTCCTAATGTCATTCAGATGTGATAAAGATCTGCGCCAATCGCGTGGAAATACTGTTTTAATGCTTTTCAAACGCGCACTAAAATGTAGGGTTTAGCTTGGTTCTTTTATTTTCGAAGAGGTTCGCGTAAGAATATATCCTAATTTTAGTATGTCTACGCTGTTACAATTTTGCTTTGATGTAGGCTTATCGTCATCAACCTTGAATAAAATTTCAACAAATGACGAAAAATGTAATTACCGAGTCGGATGTCACTTAATGTTTTTATGCAAGCGACGATCGGCGTTTTGTATGCAAATCCTATATTCGCGAATTATACAATTTTACTGTATATATAATTTTTATGAAAAATGTAAATTAGACACGTGGAAATTGGCGTGTTTAACGTGTTATACGTGACTAGGGACATTCTTAAAAATGCTTTCTAAATTCAAAGGGTATTTTTCATATTAAACCCTACCACTCTTTGAATTTCTGACCGAGCTAGGTAATTAATCTTCGATTATCAACGTGTTAGCTATTTTCTCGAGTCGTGCTGAAAATTACATGCATATACTTTATGCAGCTTTTTTTATTGACAAAAACATGTTGTTTACAAGAAACGACCTTGGCTAGACCATGGACGTTAGACGTTCTTAGTTAATTATTTATGGTTTGCCATTATGGATTTCACTATAAGCTTTCTCAATTTAAACAGCTCGGGTACGTGTCGAATTTTGGTTGAAATGCTTTTGTGATCCAGAAACCTCAGTTCATGTTTTTGTTTTGTTTTTGATGACATAATTCTAATCCAATTTTACGTGGTCTGGGGCGTATAGGAATTAAAGCTAATAGGTATAGCTTTTCAATGGACAACTGTATGAACAATTGAACAATTAACGTTTCGGAACTAAAATCTCCGCTTTCTTCTGAAAGATAAAATAGGTCCCCAAGGGATTTTTTCAAAAGCATCAGTTCATTCTGACAAGTGATTTCAATCGCGTAGCTGTATCCCAGAAGAATAGACCTTCTGCCCTTTAGGCGCTATAGGGCAGAAGGTCTTGACAAAAGTCGCTGCACGTGTTTCAGTTAACTAGGCCGCCCCGGGGTTCTCAACCTACGAGGGTGGTTCTATAATCTAGTGTAATTTTTTTCTCAGTGGTGTGGTGGTTGGACTTCCAAAGGGCCCAACCCCCCTGTCTATTACCAACGCCCAAGTTATTGCTTTTAATTTTGAACAGTATATTGTTTGACAGTTTTAATGTTCCTAAAATTGGCACATTGATGTAAGCAGTGGTTCTGTGGTATAACAACAAATTCGGCCTACTTGCACTTTTATTCCACCACTTAAGATATTTCATTTTTCAAATTGAAAGCATGCTGAAGGGTAACTTGGAGTTAATTACCTTTGGACTTTGGAATATTGGTCAATTTGGTTTTATCTTTTCATTTGATAGGACACCATAGGAGCATTATGATTTCTGCCTGGAAAGTCATAGAATTTTGGAGTTAACAATGCCAATATTAATCAATCGAGAATATTGTAATGTGCTGCAGCGCATCACTGACGTGTTTGTCGAATGTCGAAAAAGTTGAAATTGCAAAATAAATATAATTTGACAAAATGGGGTTGCTCTAGCTTTTAGATATATTGTTATACTGGTATATTAAAACAATTGGCAAAGATGTCAGACTACATGTATTTGGTTTCTCAGTAATGAAAAGACTGATAATCCAGGTTGTGAATCTGACAGGCTTAATGATTGCATCGTTATGACCCTTAATTGACAGAATTTATACTGCCTAATTATCGAATGGAAAATTAATTCAGTAGCAGAATAACTTTGGAAATGTCAAGAAATCTAGTCTGGTGGCATCTTTCGTCATCACGAATGCTGGTGGTGTAGGCTGCTTGATGAAATCGATAGCAGTTTTGCCTACAATGTCTAGTTAATTTAATTGTTTAGCACTTTTATGTACAGTTCTACGTACGCTAGCCCAGTGTTTTGCAGCCTGTTGACTAAAAATTACAGAAAGGCTTTCGTCGATAAAGGATGCTATTCGTTGTTAGTAAACTAGAAGTAAAGCGAACTTGGCCCACACTGTAGTTTTTAATTTTAGCTCCACATTCCTTTCAGGCACAAGTCAAAGTCGTGGGACTGTTATGAAACGTGCAGCAAAATATCCCCCCCCCCTTCCTCCCCAACCTTCTGGGGATTCCAGGCCCTGTCTTTGCGGCATGTGCTGCGTTTTGTCCATTAGCTTATTATTTTCAGTAATAAAAGCATGCAAGGGCTTCACGATACAGTTTCGTTTTTGGAAGGGAGGAAGAGGGAGGTTGAAGCGAAACGGAAATTTCCACTGGCCCCATTTTTTGGCCGATTGTTGCATGTATTTACGTTGTAGTCTCCGAAGGCATTGACCAAAACCAGTTAGGCTTGATTTCTAAAGTCTGGTACAACAATTCAGGGACATTCTATGCTATTGTTCTTGTACACAATTTGAATGCGTTTTGATTTGCATGAGGCTGGCAATAATGGTTACCATACCATTATCGAGTGACGATGGACACATTTTTAATTACAGTAAAATCTTCATGATGGTTAATTTTTTTAATTTCTTTGTACTTCAGAGTTTTTGGTAGATAAGCAAAAATACTAGGAGGTTAGTTTTCAAAATAGTAAATGAACAGTATGAAAGTTGCTGTCAAACAGGTAGTAATTCTAAAGCATTATTCAAGGTACATTTACTGTATACATGTAGTTGTATGTAGCAACGACAAAAAAACTTAACAGAAGTCTGCAAAAAAGCATGTGAAGTTGTGAACAGTGGATTTTTTATCTATATACTCTGAAAAACCAAAGGATTTTTATAAATACATGTACTTGCATTTACCACACGTATTGCGTTAACATTTGGGACTGCTTCTGACACCACAAACTATCAGAGATATTCTGCGTATTGCAGGCATAAAAGTGGCAATGGGTGTTATTAACTCACAAAACATGCTCAGTACAGTTTAGCATGGAGGTGGCAGTTTTATGGTTTTACGGGATGTACATGTATGGGATACTGAGGTAACAAATCTTCATTTTATTGATGGGGACATAACTGCCAAAACGAATACACGTGTTGCATCTTACAGTACGTTCACACGGAATTCTCATTTTAAATAAATTTAGAGAACTGACGACATTTTGTTTGCCTTAATTGTGTTCGCTTACTGTTTTAGAAGTAAATGGTCACTTTTATTAATTTCTTTTGTGGAAGATGTTGTTGTTACATAAACTATGTACATGTGATGTATATATTATAATGTAATATATCATAATTTACCAGTCAACAGCAACTTTTAAATTGTTTACCTGCTATTTTTTCCCCAACTGTAATGACTGCAGGTCACACGAAAGGAAATTTTTTGTCAAATTGTCAGAAATATCATGCAATTGGATAACTCACAGATTGCTTTACTTCCAAAGAGTAACTTGCGCAACAATTTTTTTGGTGGGCCAGTGTAGCCTACTGGTATATCTGTAGATTAACGGTTCAAGAAATTGGCATTTTTGATAAGGATGTGTTGACAGTTGGTGTATTCGCTCATATACGACAACATAATACTTATCTGTGATATTTACTGTATAAGTGAAACAATAACAAAACGAATTGGAAAAATCAATACTTTTTATGCTTATCTGTTATTGTTAAGGCGGGTACACACCAACGAAACATTTGCGAAACACTGTTTCGCAACAAAAAAGTTTCCGAGATATGTTTCGTGTTTGCAATTCCTGAAACAAGTCTCGGAA
>JAQGAO010004589.1:0-14906 GCA_034697705.1 Ommatoiulus sabulosus
TAAGCATTGAAACTGGGTGAATTACGAAATGGCAACATTTCTAATTACATTCATGTAAAGCACATCTTATGGGGTCAAGGTATTGCACTAATCAGTGTTTCTCTATTCGTTATTCACTCAGTTTCAATGCTTAATCTGTGAATTGGACCTGCCTCGACTATTAAAGTACGAGCTTTCCTGCACTGCACTGCTGCTTTGCAGGTTAGCAAACATGCGAGAAACTAAAATGTTATTTGGAAAGCGAATATTGATAATGGAATTTCGCAAATGCACCCATTAAACTAACTTCATGATGCCCTACAACTTTCTAATTGAACAGTTTGCTCTAACTATTATCCAATCCAAGGTCACCGGAAATAAGCTCATCTGAAAGCGCCCACCTATCTTACCATAATACTACAAACTCAGATTTTTACCTCTAACACAATCAAAATAAAAACATGGAACTGGTTATAAAACTAACTCTGTATATATAAAGAAGAGAAGTAAGTATGTGTGTTGGTATGTTTGTATGTGGCAGGTCGGCTGCGGATTTCTAATGTACGATAAATTTTCCAAAAAATGTCCGATTAAATCTTCATAATCTCGAGTAATCGATTCCAATCAAAACTCGCTAAACTCAACTCGGCTCTGCAGTTCAGCTCGCCCATCTCTACTTGGAAGAGAGCTCCAAGTCGTCCCTGACGTTTTCAAGATGGCGTCAAAAACGTCTCTAGCATACGTCAATTTCAATCATTTCATTATGAATCCAGGGGCCAGATCTTCCACTTTGGTTGTGCAGCCAAAGTTATGACGTTACAGTTAGGGTCGGTTACAGGTTGCGTAGTACACAACGAAGCACATCACGTCAAATAAGTGGAAGATTGGCACAGAAAGTGACAGAATGAATTGGGAGTGCAACTAACCATTTTTTCGGTTAGTTATTCCCTCACATGTCACAAGCTGGCCAATCAGAGCCACTGTAGGCACCGTGTCTGTGCCTTTCAGAAAATATGGTCAAAACTGAAACAACTACAACATGCCAGATACTCAGATAGAAATGACGCTTTTGTATTAAAAAGCCCGGTGGGTATGACAACATCCGGCTATTTCGCCATTTCCTATTCGGCAATTTACATAACAGAAAAAGTGTTAATCATTAATGCGAACTAAAACAGGTTTCATTTCCAATGAATAATTAGGTATCTTAACCATCAATCTTTGTTTGGAATATTAAATCGAACCTTGATATCATCAATATATAGAGAGAGACTGAAAACAAGTTTTCCAGTTTCATATATTTCCGTTCCGGCTAACTGATGCTCCAGACGACGGGCTTCCGGACAATCGACAATAAGTATATAGCATATGATCACCTTGGCCCATAATACTATTGTAACATAATGTAATTACCTTGGTTATATAATTTGATTTAATGAAGATCTAAGTTGATAAGGATTTATAACAGCTTCATTCCATACGGTATGAACTGTTAAGGCCATTTTGCGGCGTTTTTAAGGGTTACAATTTTAAAATACGATAAAAATCGTAAAAGACGATTTTGTTTCAAAACAATTCAATATTTTTTTGTCTAGTTGCATTGTATATTTTAATAAATTTACAAATGTCCAATTTTGGTGAAACGGGCTTATAGCGCCAAAATGTGCTTTCTATATAGACACAAACTGTACAATGAGAAGAAAAAATGGTTTATTCGTAAAGCTTGACGTTTCTGGTCAACAGGTGTTTTATCTCATTTGTAAGCTCGTTAGGGGTTTATTTTTAAATGTCATATTTTATGAGCTTTGGAAACGTATAAATGTACAGTTGACATACCTGTATAGGGTCGACCATAGGATAACCATAGGGTGCGGAATGCAATGGTGCCCAAACCCTTTGACACCAAGGCCCATTTCAAGTGCCTTTAGGTCCTTAGTATGTCTTAAACGGTAATAGCTATGAAGAAAAAGTCAATTATTACAAAGTTGTAAGGCGTCGAAAAATTAGTTTAATGTCTCCATTTTCAAAATGTAATTATCGATCGCGACAAAACAAATGACTTTTGGGCTTCTTATATGTTTGCACCCATGCATAACACCGATACATTGCAGGAAAGCTCTAGGACCTGGTTTGTTTTAGGAATCGAGCTTCCCTGAAATGTAGAGGTGTAATGCATGGATGCAAACATAATAGAAGCCCTGAAGTCGTTTGCTGTGGGGCGATCGACAATTAAATGTTAAAAATGGAGTCATTAAACTAATTTTTCGACGCCCTACAACTTATTAATTGACTTTTTCTTTGTAGCTATTACCGTTTAAGACATAGGGCTTAAAGACCCTTGAAATGGGCCTCGGGACCATATGTTTTTGGCACTATTGCATTCCACACCCTATGGTTACTATTTGTTCCCTATATCCGATATTTCATATTTGCATAGCGTGCGCCCCTGCGCACCTGTGTGAGTTATATTACTCACGCTGTATAAAACGCACAAGATACATGTAGGCCTACATGTACAAACATTCAAGTTTCCAACAAGTTTCTGGAACGCATTATAGTCATAAGTTGGGGGGTCGACTGTACATTTATAGCCTACGTTTCCAATGCTCATAAAATATGACATTTAAAAATAAACCACTAATAACTTTCTTTTTGAAAACCTTAATTTATAATGACTTAATGTAGCCTACACTGTAGATCCTACAGCTAACTGCCGCTTTAATGAAAAATGAAATTATAACGTGTTCAACTTTTCAACGATAGCAAAATCGACAGAACAGTATACTGCACATTTTTTTTAGTCAGAAATGACGTTTAAACTTGTATGGTACTTCGATTAAATAGAGGACATTTAAAAGACTTCCTGAATGCTTTGCCAAGTCTTAGTTGCGTGAGTATAATTCTCATTAAGTACGTGTATATGGTATACAATTTAATTCATCAAGCGTTGGACATTTTGCATAACTGCGTACAGATGTCTGCGTCATTCATGCAAAGCGATGGAATTATGTAAGAAGTTTCATTTGCATAATCCATTCGAATAATAAAATATTGTGAATCGTGATTTTTTTGTGAATAAAGTATGAGAAGACCATTGTTTTGTTTTGTCTTTCGTTTTCTTCTGTACAAAAGTATGGTTAAAAAACTAGATGACGCCATCTGGGGGAATCGTATGCAATTAATCCATGCCAGATTCACAGTAGGCTATACAAGTAAATCAGTACGCTCACTGCGTGACGGCACCTTTGATGACTCCCGCATTGCGCATGTAAACGAATGTATTTCAGATTAAATAAACCGCCGAAAAAAACCACTAGGCCTAACTATCTAAAACCATCCTATCTAGCACATGAATTTTATGATTTTAAGCATGATTGTAGCCTTTTTCTCCCTTTCTTCACATTCAAGAAAAAGTATAAAAGTTTATCAGTATTATCGCGTCTTAGATATTTGGCAATTTTCTTCAGTTCATAAAACATGGCACTTTATTGAATTATCGAACTGTTTATGGCCCAATTGCCTGCAACCCATCCGAAAACATTTTGGAAACTTTCCTAGAAGATGCCGCATTTTCAAGGTTTTGGCCTAGAGGGCTAATTCGTGTAACCCTATCCCCTTCTGAGGTTACTGTTCAATTTCGTTCTTACCGTACAATGGTGACATTATCGAGTGGTCCATCTTCTTTAAGAATTTTGAATCGAAACGTCAGTGTTTCGGACAGAACTTCTAAATTATTATCATACGCTCGCACCGGCATTTTTTCCAGAACTATTTTTTGCTTAGAAATAATGAGTTATCTAACGAGCAAGCAGTCGGGTCAGTTGGGCAAAAAATTCAAGGTGAGACGAGTTGCATAAATTGAAGCCGTTCGGGTATCCAGGTGGGCCAATACGAGGGAGCAAAGGACACCTCCATTAATTTAACAAAGGGACAGTTGCGTTTGGAACAAAAAATGCCCTCCCAAGGTCGAACCTAACTTCGGTTTCACTTCCTAGTGCATGCCATGAGAAAGAAAACCGGTTGGCGTTGTGCAATCGCGGAAATACAGACAATATCCAGTTAGGGCTTGCAGAATGACGCAATAAACCAGACGGAGCGAGCATCCCAGATGCACTCTCAAGGCTACACCTCCATCGAGCTTCGCAACAACTCATTAGCGAAACTCGTGGCAGTGGTAGCACAGTCTACTGTGGTGGTAGCCCGTAGCCGTTATATAATTCTCAATGTTATAGCGTGGAATAAACTACAAAATCGTAGAAATATCTCAAATACAAATAACGTATACAGTATTTGGTCTACTGTGTATTATGTAGATGTGATCAAAGACCATTTCCTAACAGTAGAACAATCTATGCTGTATTATGACAAAATGGCGCCTAGAGATGGAATTTGGCAATGGACAATACATTTCAATTTTCCTAGCGCAACTGCTAGAATCTTATACGCATGACAATTGCACAAGTTTATCAAAAATTGGATTCCTGGGATATGAACTGCATTTTAATTAAAGAAGAGGTATTAAAACTCTTAGTGGTGCCTCCAACTGGGAATGTACACTGCAATTGTTCCCGAGTCTGACTGATAACAAACATCATTTACATATTACATAAGTTAGTCATACTGTATCTTGCATAGCAAAGAGTCTTGGGTTGGTGTTGTTAAGGCTTTAAATTTCAAAATACAATTAAAACCCACGAAATGGACGAGGGTCATCAACATCACCTATTATTTTATTTTTTTATATTGCTCGGTAGTTCTACAGTATGTTGAGCAATATACTAGTACATACATGTACATGTACCTCAACATTTTATTATATTTGCGAGTAAGAAAGTTCGGTGTAATGTGATTCTATGGAAACAAATACAGTGATGGGACGACAAGGATTCCATTCACTTACCATGACCAATTTTTTTTTTAAAAAAAATTTAGTTTCTCCTTCGTTAATTGCTCGGAGAATCAATATGCAAACATTTAGTTACGAAAAGTGTTTTCAGCAAGGCGTGCTCGGAAATCGTGGTTTCCCCGTACTGTAGACATCAACATGCAGTTCCAATCGTGTAGTATATTCATATGAGTATATTATATTAATATTATTATGACTGTTTGACATTTTGAAATTAAGGAAGTTTGAAAATAACACTACATTTCGATATTCTATTCAACAAGGCACGCCAAACCGAGATCGTGCAATATTGCATATGCTGTACAGTAAATTCGAAAGCATCAAGTAGCATATTGAACAAATGGAAATTCCGGATGAGCTGAGAACCGAAAATAAATAATGACCAAAACCCATGGCCGTGAAATATCCTCACGCTTCGCTATAATGCGAAATTTTCCACTTACTAGCAGACAAAAAAATGCAATTCCTTACTCGTTAGGTTGCGTCATAACTAATTAGACCTTGACTCGAACATTATTTGAGAAAAAATCATCCCAACGAATTTCAAGAATTGCATTATAAATATAAACATACTGTACCTTTTAAATAACTTCAATTTCAGCTTATACGGTCGTTGTTAATTCGATAAATTAAATTCAAATTGGGGCACTTTTTTGAAATTGTGAATAAAGAAAAAATATAATGTACTGTACATGTACATGTATGCAGCAATGCACAAAACAAATGTATAGGCTACTCCTCAAATAGTTCTTCAATGGTAAGTTTCGTACCACTACTTCACCGCCCTCTATCACTCTGTTACTGGGCATGACACTTTCGTAATAATACTGTGGCATGACATCACGTACTCACAGTCATGCCATTTTTTTACTTCAGCCTATAGCATACAGTAGCTCCTTCCCTATTCAAGAAATCAGGTTTGCCCAACTAGCCTATTTGATAAATGCACCGTATATGGCACATGACTGAATTGAGGAAAGTCGACTAGTTGGACAGGGGGGAAATTCGCGATTTTCCAAACCCAAACTCAATAAAAACGTCTTTGAAAATGATACGGTAGTTATACATGTAGGCCTACAGTAGCTATTCCAAATAGAATGATAAATGGCTAAACAGAAAATTCAATCGCTGAATTGGCGAACAAAAAACAATGCTGCAATTGGAATATTCATGAAGGTATTGTGATTGTGAGGCACTTTTTACTGTTAGGGTATACAAAGTCAGGACTCAAGGCCACGCAGGTTTAAAGCAATAAAACTGCCTGCTTAATGCTGTAGTTTTTTGTAAAAACATGTTTTTCTATGTAAATATTTAAATACAGGTTAGATACTTCCGGGTTGGAAACTCACCTTGATATTTACTCCGGGCAAATTTGCCATCTTTTTTTCAGAAAAAATAATAAAAGTAAACCTAACAAGTTTTTAAAATGTCGGCAATTGTTTTAGCCCTAGTCGCAAGTAGGCCCAGGTTTCCTTTCAAGGAGAATGAATTGCGTGTTTAGAGTACTCGGAAAATTCCACTCTGCACAGAACACTCAAGATACAGTACACATGTACAGTGCATGTACCTGTCTTGGACACCTAAAGACAGCATTCAACGTATCATTTATGGACATGGCGTAATTCCCTATCAGGCTACATCACCATGTCCCAACTTTCATTTTTCAAATTTATTTTACATGTAGCTGCGCTATGATAGCGTGGTTTGAAATAGAGACACGAATACAGTAGGGTAGGCCTACTCAGACAGAAGCTTTACGAATATGCACTGCCAATGCCACAATGCAGTCATGAAGTATCTATTTTTTCATACAACATTTTAAGACTACCAAAAGCGCATCATTCTGAAAGTTTCTGCCTGAGTACCCCTACAATTCGAGTAACCATGCATGACGACTGGTACAAATCATCTCTCAAATATCCCGACAATAATCATATTTTTATTTATTTTCAGCCATAAATGACATGCTATACTTTACATCTAACACGCTCACAAGGATCCGTTGCAGAACTTAAATAACAATCCGCTATGTGATCCACCGGTCACCCAAAGTCTTGAGATTCGATCTGTAACTTAATGTTTCCAGTCATCAACAAATAATACCGTAAGCCAGGGTAATCATTACTACTCAATGACATGCACTGTTCTTGTAAGTTCTAATTAGCATAACAGCTTTTTTATTTCATTAAGATCCGGTATTAATTATAATGACTGGCTATGTAACTAAATTCAAAAGAGTCCACCAGGAAAATTAAAGAATTGAGAGGTTGACTCTCGGCTTTATCTAGAATGAACATTTTGCAATGAGAACATGTCAAATATCAAGATGCAATATACTGTCCTTGGACGAAATTTATCGACTCTTATATCCTCAGTAGTTTTGTAAACGGATCTCTGTTATAAGGTGATCATAAGTAGCTGATTTATAGACAAGTTAAATGTCAATGAATTGAATAAGAATGATCAGGCTAATTGATTAATTAACTGGCTAATTAATACAATTGTTGCTCCAAGAAAAGCAGTTAAGAATGAACAGGCAGACTGAACAGCTTCCATACATACATACATACAATTTTGAGATTGCATTTTATAAAATGTTTGGTTTTAATATTTAACGTGATTTTTAATGTAATTTTAAATTGTTATTCTGACAAGAAGTTAACAGCTTGTTCAAGCAGTTATTAAACAGAAAAGTCGCAATTTCATTGGGAACCTTCCAACACCATCATTATTTAATAATGCTCAAATTAGCCATCTATACAGTATATAAAGAAGAGCTGTATGGTTTTGTGGGTTTGTAGATGGATTAAACTGGTTCTGGGGCCGCGGTTTTCGTTTTGTACGTGATGACGCAAAAAAGCGTACAAAACGAAAAAAATATAATAAAATAATCATCCGCTTCGTGTCTCCGTATGTTGTTGTTTTTTTGCTGTTTGCTTTGTGGTCGCACCTTTATTCGTTCTATCAGTAAGTACAGCCCGGGCATCACCGGGCCTACCAGCTAGTGAATATTAATTCCGCATACACAAAAATACATCATAAATATTTAATGATCAAAATGGCTTATTTAAAACAATAAAAATAAAATAAATTTATGCACAATTGAAAATTTACAATACAATACAATGTATATGTGGACATAAGTTTAAATGATGAATACAGTGGTCACTGGTTCTTCCGATATGATCTATGTGAAACGTTTTGATCTTACCTTAACATACAAATTCAGAGAGCAAGCTTCAATAACTTTTAACATCTGGAAACAGTTCCAAAATTAACATTTCCAACAATTCCTGCAAATTAAACACGTGTATTAGCTTTTTTTTTAAAAAAAAAAATGGCGTCTATTGTAATTCCAATGTCTATACTTACATATACAATTTGTTTATTTAACCGGGCATCTTGCAATGACTCAAACACTTTTCTTGCTCCTTTTTTAGCACTTTGCTGACCCAACAAACTGCTTAGGGTTTCTAAGAAAATAAATTGTTGCAATACACTCGTGGCAAAAGAACCCAATTGCTGTAGTTATTGGACACATCTTGTTTAAATTCACCTGGGATACTATTGAGAAGTTGATCTTTGGCACGATATCTAGTCTGTAATTTTTCTTCGTCACTCCGAGGCGATACAGGGGAATATATTTTACCCTGGGGCCACATGGAATCCCGGAATAAATGGATGTAATAAACCACCATAGATTCCGAGAACAACCAGGACAACGTTTCCCTCAACTGCCTTTGGAAAGAATAGAATGGGTGTAGAAAAACTCCAATTAAATGTTACCATGAAGTTAGTAGCACTTCAAGCTCTGTTTTCATCAATGGACTAGTAATTATAAATTTCACTGCGATTACTTTGGTAGCTTTGTTAATAAATTAATAAGCCATTTAATAACAATTAACAACAAAACCATATGAAGGAAGTACCTTACCTGTTAATCGTTCGTCCAAATGTAATTTGCACAAATGTGATCAAGGTTCTTCGCAGGAGCATAAAAACACTCTTCATCTCAAATATCTCTCCCATTAGATTGTACAAGGGTTCAGCAATGTTATCATCCTTAAGGGAACTAACAAAATGTGGGGATTAAATGGCACTTTCAAATTATATAATGATGTACGTTTTCAAGTTCAACTTCAATTACCTATCTAGTTCATCAAAAAATAGCAGCTCATCATCGTCGCTGCCATCGCCTTGACTGCTACTTTGGTTACTGAAATCAACGTGCATCATCCAGAATTTAAATTTGGAATAAAACTCCATATTCGCAAAACTTATTGCTCCAATTGAATTACCTTTTAAAAAGGGTTGAAAAAAAAAACTTCGATTTCTTTGGCGATGGAATGAAATGTTTCAAATGTTCTGGACTAGGACTTAGGAAACCATAAAGTGCTTCGCTTTTGTTCATAGTTTCATCTTGTAAAACCAACTAGCATAAATACAAAAAGAACATTAACAATCCTGAATTGAAAAATTTAGTTAGCAATTATTATCCCTACTGATTAACTGCTATTTTGTTAACTTAAAACTGCTCACATCAAGAAATCTCTGCAACATTTCGTTAGCCTTGTCAAGAAATGGATTATCTGTTCCTTTTCCACGAAGCCTGTTTTCTCTTGGAAGTGCCACACTTTTGACCCATGTCCCTATCTAAAATAAATGATTTAGTAACACTATCACTTCAAAGGACACATTAAACCAAAATTATAAATCAGTAAGACGTACATATGAAGTCAGAACTCTAAAATGAAAACATGATTTTAAATACTTGCTAGATGGTAATTTTAATTTCCATAAATATCCCCTCTGCCTTCTTTCCCAAAATTATTTGAGGAAATTAATGTTTTACTTGTGCAAGTTTTTGGGCCAACTCCATGAAATCATTCACCCTCCTTTTCACGATCCAGCTATGAACTTGAAGTTCTTCCTTATAATCATCCTCCTCCTCTTCCTCTTCACTCTGCGACCGGGTATCTCCATTTATGTGAATGAAGAGCAAGAAAAGTGGAACAGTTCTGTTATCTTTATCTTCAGTCATCTGAGTAATTTAAAAGCGCGATAAAGAACATAGAAATTAAAGCTGTTATATTCCTATCTAAGAACGCCTTGACACAATGCAAATCTTGGTCACCTCAACACCAGCTACTGACACCTTCCATTTGCCAAGGTTCTCTGCCCAGGAATTTGTTCGTTCAATGTGAAGTACCAGCTGACGTTTTTCATCTCTCATACCTTCAATTTCTTTATCCAACATTTTAAGAATCTAGTTTTAAATTTCACTGATTGATTAGTTTATACAGTAAAGACGCCCCAATTAAAAAAACTTCCAAATACATGATTGCAAATTACTTTATCATCTGCCATTTGTGATGTTTTCATTGCTTCGGAAGCTTGCATCTTATTGGTAAGTTTTTCATCCAGTTGCTCCAATTTAAATTTAGCTATGGAGGAATTATCAGGCAAAGGCAAAATTGATGCCGATTGGGAATTACTGTCTACGCTATCTGGCATATCCGCTTCATCTGCAAACAAATAGCTGATGAATTATAATCAAGACCAATTTGAGTGCAAAGTGCCAGCATTCGGAGATAATTTAGTCATACCATTTCTGTGATTTCCTGGGCAGAACTCAACACCGATTCTATCAGCTTCTTGCATCATGGTATGATATAAATCACTTACAATAAAACTTGGGTAGTGTCGTTCCTCTAAAAATTTATACACTTCATCTTTGGCTTCATAAAAAGCTTCTGGGCCCTAAAATGCATTAACCATAAGTCATCATGCTTGAGTAATCCTTTTTTAACATTGCATATTTTTCCAAAAATTAAAAAATGATATGGCAAAATAGTCTTAAAAAATGAAAGCAGGTATCCGTAGAGCTTTTAGGGCACAATTTCAACTATAACTTAATTGTATTTATAAAGTTGAACATTTTGATTACCTTGTTGCCAATAAGAAATGCTTCCATCCCTTTGAGAATGCTTCTATCAATTTTAACAACTGCACTAACATAAGTAATATATACTTGAAAGACCTCACTTGCAAGCTGGTGCAATTTTGTCTGTAAATAAATTAAAAAACAACTAAAACCAAATCATTGAGAAATGAGTATGACCTGCTTATTATAATAAAATTCCAAAATTACCTTATCGCACAATTTCAATTCTTCAACAGCAATATAAAATCTTAACATAGAAAACAAAAAAAGAAACTATATATTAATGATTCATATCTAACACAATCATCAGCCAAGTTTCAAATTGCCTCATACTCTAATAAGAACTGACAATCTTCTCTTGAAAGATACTTGATAAAAAAGCTGCGAGCAAAATCACTTGCCATTAAAACCACATAGGGCAAAACCTACCTCAAACAAAGAAATAAAAAGAATAAGAAACAGGCCTGGGCTGAAAATGATTTTTCAAACAAATTGTTTGCATTAAATTGTTGTTATAAATGTAAGCATGCAGTCAAAAGCAACAGCAATAATTTCTATAGGATGCAAACCTTGCCGACTGGCCGATTTTGAACACCATCTGAAGCTTCTGAGGAACTTGCATTGTCTTGACAATAATGCATTAAGTAGTCAGTACCGCCTAAACTTTTAAGACGCTTCTCACAAATAGATTTGGCATACGTCAACTAAACATACATATTAACTGTTTTAAACCTAGTTGGAAAAAACATTTCCCAATTACAGAAATAAAGGTTTTACAAGTCATCTTACTTGCTTAATGTAACGGTGACAATTTCTTGCCTGTAAAAGATCGCCTTTTGCATTGCCTTGTGAAATGAATTCCTTTTCTGTAAACAAGTTTTCAACATGAATAAATCTACTGGTCACAAATAAATAAAACATTTCTATACCCACCAGCATCTATTCCTTTGGCTTTCTTGAAATCGTTTATAGTAGTTGCCTTTATAATTTCTGTCATTATGTTGTACCTGTTAATTTTTGACAGTTTTAATTCAGATAGCATTCTAATTTTTTTTTTCTTAAATTGAAACTAAATATACTGGAGAGACAACAACAAAATGCCAACCTTACATGCTGCAGTTGTTCTGTATCTGTACATTCAACGATCATCTTAATAAACCCTTCATAGGTTTTTGCATAAGTATATGTCTTTTTGTGTTTTTCCAACATTTCTTGGCGATACTGAAGATAATTGAGCAGCTTTTGATTTATATAATCAGGGTCACATAAAAGGTTTATGGTGGGATATAACACTACAATAAAACAATGGTAAATATAAGGTTTATAAAAAACTACATTTTAACATCGTAAAATTGATTTCACTCAGAACCCATGAATATACCAGAACATGTCAAGACTTCCCGAAGTAAGTGACGAACAGGAATACTTTGGGCATATGATTTTGGAGCCAAGAGTATAATCAGAACCTCTGAAAACTTGCGTAGAAACTCCATTTCTTTTTCTTCACTGGCAAGATACGGTCGCAAAAGGAATGTCATCTTTTTATCTTTACCGTTACTTGAAATTACGTAAAAAATTAAGAAAGTAAAATTAAAAAAGGACCACTTGAAAGCAAACAAATGTGTTCTTATATTTACAATTATTTGTTCAGTGAGACAAAAATGCATTTGGAATATTTCAAAATTTCTAATTCATTTGAAATAAAAATGGAAAAATTAAAAATCAATGGTTTACTACTTTTAAAACAATTACTCTTTTGAATGGATG
The DNA here is from genome assembly GCA_034697705.1 of Ommatoiulus sabulosus. Lineage (NCBI taxonomy): Eukaryota > Metazoa > Arthropoda > Diplopoda > Julida > Julidae > Ommatoiulus > Ommatoiulus sabulosus. The sequence continues at coordinate 12,597 of JAQGAO010004589.1, forward strand.
ACTGGAATTTTACGTTGTCCACAATGACTTTAGAATTGTTAATGATTTTAAAAATATTTCCTATTAATGAATAATTACCTGTATGATGCTTGACGGATACGTTGGTAATGCTGGCAAAGTTTAATAGCAACATCTTGAGTAATAAATTTGACTTCATCGATCTTACTTAACCTTTCTTTTAAACTTTGGAGTGAAAACCATATGTCGTCTCTTAGAAAATTACAAGAGTAATACCAATTAATATATGCAGGAGCTAATTTTATTAATAAAAATTGCCAATTCTTTACTAACTTTATTCCATCAGTGATGACTTTATGTTCGTTAATTAGTTTTTTCAGCCAGGATAGAATAAAATCACGAAGGGTGAATTCCAACACTTCATCGATGGCAATATCAATATTCCTCGTGAAAATAGGGGAATGCTGAGGCTTTGGCGTTAATGTTTGACTTGCTTTGGTTTGGGAAATATTCTGCAATTTTGAATGGAACAATATAAAAAAAACTATTATGTCAAATACATGAGTATAGGTTTGATGACTCTTATGCACAGATCCTGAAGTATACTTATTTGAATAGCTTTAAAATTCACACAGCATTTAATCACTTATTAAAAACTTGATTCTGTGAACTAAGTAATAAAGCGATGCTGGTATCAAAGTTGAATAACCTAGTAAACAATTCATACCAAACTATTTCAATAAAGGAACCTAAGCACAATTTAAAATTAAATGTTGATAAAAATTATGTAAAATTTTATAATTTTAATTTCAACACCACCAATGGAACTACATGTAGAATAGTGAGTTAAAAGATAACGAAAGCATCGATAGGATTCACATTGTAATTATGCACTGGAGAGACAATTCTGCATTCTTTCCAAGTTTATTTATTTTTTAGAAAATAAACGAAATAATTACACATTTTAAAAAAAATGATTAAGATAATTAAGGTAAATGATGAGTCGTACTTCAAGATGTAACATAAATCTTGAAGAGGGAAACCTTCCTTAAACCGTGATTATAGGTCTTTATTTTTAGCATTGCTGGCCAGCACATTTAACATTCACCAGTCAGCGACGACGAATTGCAGTTGACATAACAAAAAAAAAGCTGATATGCAACATGGTTAACATTACGTATATAAACATACAATTATTGGAATAAGTTCGGTTTAGTGGGTGAAGTCGATCTCCCGAACAGATGGATTGCGCGAGAATAAAGTAAGAGATTTTAACAGTACTCACCGAAATCAGGCATGGAAAACAGACGGGTGGACGGTAGGTTAATCCGTTCGACATTGATCGCGTTTTTGATTTTGCCAAAAATGCATCGGCAGCCATGCTTCTGATTGTGGCTCCCGACTTCCAAAATGGCGTATATGTATTTTTTGTGTTCTCTCACTGACTGTCTCAGGGGATCTATGCCCCCCTGCCCTCGCCCCCCCCCCCCCTACGCGCCTGCGGCACGCGGTAAGGGGACTACGCCCCCAACCTTTACTTCGCTCGGCACCCCGGGCCCGGCGGGAACAGCCCGCACGAGCGGTATCCTATACTGACGCGGGGGCCCCTGAACCAATATTGTATCCTGGGAGATGCGCACTGTTAGTAAAGATGGTACACTTAAGGTAGTTTAATGGTTTTAAATGTTAAAAAGTAATGTAAGCGGCGTAATCTGGTAACGCCCCCTGCTAAACGCCATGTACGCCATTTTGGAAGTCGGAGCCGAAGACAGAAGCATGGCTGCCGATGCACTTTTTGCAAATTAAAAAACCTGATAATTTGAGAACGGATAAACCTACCGCCTTCCCGTCTTTCGTCCGCGCCTGAGCTCGGTGAGTACTTTCAGAATATCGCAATTTATAGTCACGGAGATTGTCCCGTTCGGGAGATTCAAAACGCTCCGTAAACCGAACTTTAGCCCAAATAATATACTGTATACTCTACAAGGAAACTGTTGATACGTTAGACGAAATATACTTACATTTTGTAAGGTGACATTTGCAGTTGTCTAAGGATACGCTCGCTTTTAACTATGTTTTTTGGGAAAGACAAACATTGTCAGTTTACACGTATGAAATTCAAGTAAACTTCCTTATTTGCATGTCGTCCATCTCTTGTCCATGGCATGCAAGAACTTACCGTTTGGGCACATGAGCAAGTCGTGTTTGACGCAGTTCCATCCACGAAAAAGCCCAAAAAACATAAAAGCAGTATTAGCTTTATCCTTTTTTTGTACTTCAAAAACATTTTCCATACACGACTTTCACTTTCTATAAGCTACTCATGCTACCAACATCACTGCAAGTTTAGAC